>JAFNJT010000150.1:0-22989 GCA_019649525.1 Hanseniaspora lindneri
TTTTTTGTACACATTTTCCGTTTTGGGACATTCTATTTATAGACGTTCGGACTTAAGTCTCCAATTTCCATCATTATCTCCATCTACCCACAACATGGAAGTTCCAGTTGTCAAGAGAAGCGAATACCAATTATTGGACATTGATGATGGTTTCTTGTCTTTGATGGACATGGATGGTGAAACCAAGGATGACGTCAAGGCCCCAGAAGGTGAATTAGGTGACAACTTACAAACTGCTTTCGATGACGGTAAGGACTTAATGGTCACCATCATCTCTGCTATGAACGAAGAAGCCGCCATCTCTTTCAAGGAAACCGGTAAGCAAGATTAGGTTGATGGGCTTGTTTGAAACATCCTATTTTATTTACTCATGCGGTGGTTTTTTGTGATTTGAAGGTATAATGGATATGTGAAGCTGCGGTTTTATGTATATATTTATATATTATCATTTATAAAAATACTCGAAGTACAAGAAGCGAGTGTGGTGTGGGGGTTTGAATAGTGAAGGTACGGTCACGGGGTGTGACGGTTTACTGTGTGCGCCTGGCTGGATTATCGCAGTTTTACAGGCTTGTTTCGGACTTTGTCGTGTGACTGCATTGAAGAAGTGTTAGCAGGTGGTTTATTTAGGAGATGTTTTATTTCTGCCAGCGGATTTATTTCAGGTGCTGTTTTATTTAGGAGATGTTTTATTTAGGAGTTGTTTTGTTTCTGCCAGCGGATTTATTTCTGTCAGGTGATTTGTTTCTGCCAGGTGATTTAATTGGTGCCAGACGTTTGATTTATTCTGTGACTGTGGGAGAACCAGATGCTCCCGTGATCAGCCTGTGATTTAGAGCTGAACTGGGAACACAGTTTATGAGACGCACAGTGCAGCGTGGTTTCATCTGGTCTAATCTCCGTGTGCGGTCACGTTTTGTAATGCAGACGATGAGGATAGTAGAAACACAGTGCACCGTGTTGCCTGTAGTTGTTTCAGCAATGCGTCTGCAGATAAGCTGCATGTGACTGCTGCGATTGGTGGGAGTTCACTTTCTTGGCTGGGAAACAGCATGGGTGAACTGGATTGCCATGTGGTGTTTGTGAGTTAATCTGACTTTTGATGCTATTCTTGTGAATTAATCTAGATTGTCATGTGATCTTTTGAACTAATCTGTGATGCGATGCATGTGAATTAATCTGACTTTTCATGTGATGCTTTTCAACCAAACTAATTTCTGATGTTGTGCTTGTGAATTAAACTAATTTCTGATGTCATGCGTGTGAATTAATCTAATTTCTGATGTTGTGCTTGTGAATTAAACTAATTTCTGATGTCATGTTCGTGCATCAAACTAACTTTTCATGCGATTTAATCTACATTGTCATGTGATGCTTTTGAACGAAGCCAACTCAACTGTTCATGTGATGCGTTTGAACGAAACTAAGTTAGCATGTGATGCCTGTGAAAACTAACTTAACATGTCATGTGATGCCTGTGACTCGCACCAACTTTTCATGCTATATTTACTGACAACTTTACCAACTCACCACCACAATCCCTCCTCCCAATAATCCTTCCTGCATAACATGTATCGTGCTTATCACCGTGTCTTAGCCGCGCATTTTCCCAATCGGGAAATATAATTGAACTTTTTTTTTTTTTTAAGTTGCTACACGTGTAGAATTTTTTTTCCAAAACTACTTTTCTCATCCAAAGTTTGAAATCGAAAAACTGACACTGAATCAAAAAACTGAAGATAAGTAAATCAGAAACCAAACAAGGTACTTCGAACAACAAAACAGGTTACTAAAAAAACCATATAAGGTAGTCCAACCAGTAAATAAGGTAATTCAGAAACCAATAAGGTAATTCAAAAACCAAATAAGGTAATTCAGAAACTACTAAGGTAATCCAAACAACCAAGAATATAGTTCACCCAGCCAAGAATATCGTTCAGAAGCAAATAACACAATTTGAAAGCAAAGAATACATTTCAAAAGCAAAGAACACATTTCAAAGGCAAATAACACAATTTGAAAGCAAAGCATACATTTCAAAAGCAAAGAACACATTTCAAAGGCAAATAACACAATTTAAACGCAAAGACTACCTCTAAAGCTGTCAAAAACACACTCCAGGACTGTTCTTTGACACCCTTTTCTTAATTTGATCTTTTCTTATACCTGATCTTTCTGCTCCAAAACCAAATGGCCGACTCCTACGACTCCATCTTCAACGACAGAGCCAGAAAGTTCACCGACTTTCTGGACGAGTACAACGACTACAAGTCCCAAATCCAGTCCATTCTCATCCACAACGCCCAGCTTGACAGCTTCAACCACGACTCTTCACCGAACAAAGTCAAGTTTTCATGCGAAATCTCCCACCACACTTCTCAGGAAGGCGAGGACTGCTGTGAACTTTTGCAGCACAGACTGACCATTTCACTGGATGATTTGAGAGACTTTGACAGAAGTTTCTGGCAGGGCACGCTCTACGAACCACACAACTTCATTCCTGCAGCAGAGTTTGCCATTCAGCAGCTCATCCAAACAGACGTTTTCTTCCAGATAACGAATGATGGATTGAATCTTGCTCACTACACAAACCCATGGAAATTAAGCTTCAAGGGGGCATTTGCTTCGCACAATCTCACACCAAGATCGCTGCATTCCAAACACATAAACAAGCTTATCTCAATCCAGGGTATCGTGACCAGAACGTCCCTGATAAGACCCAAGCTTGCCAGATCTGTCCACTATGCCGATGAGACAGCAAGATTCCACTACAGATCATACAAGGACGCCACCACTTCTCTGGTAACTCCGCTTCCTGGATCAGCAGCAAACAACCAATCAGGAAACAACCCTGCAGATGACGGATTTGACAATAACAACCAAAGAAATCAGACAGTCCAGCAGCCAGCTTTTGATACCGGTTTAACATCAGCTATTTACCCAACTGAGGACTCTGAAGGTAACAAACTCACCACTGAGTTCGGTTTCAGTGAGTACAGAGACCACCAGAGAATCACGCTCCAGGAGATGCCTGAACAGTCACCAGCGGGCCAGCTGCCAAGACAGCTGGAAGTTCTTATTGACGATCCAGATTTGGTTGATCTGTTGAAATGTGGTGATAGAGTAGCCATTGTTGGTGTTTATAAATCATCCGGTGGTGGTGGTTTGATGGATAAAAAAGGTGTTATGGGTCTTCAGGGATTCAAGACTTTTTTGCTCGCAAATTCCATATGGCCACTTCACGCCAGATCCACCGGCATTCAGTCCTATGAGACACTAGATGAAAATGATGTTGAAACTATAGTCAAACTGGCAAAGTATAACGAGTTTGTTAAAAATGATAATTTATTCAATCTCCTGTCGAGATCACTGGCTCCATCAATCTATGGTCACGACCACATCAAGAAAGCAGTCCTTCTGATGCTTCTGGGTGGTGTTGAAAAGAACCTGGAGAACGGTTCTCATTTGAGAGGAGACATCAATATACTGATGGTTGGAGATCCCTCAACAGCCAAATCTCAGGTGCTGAGATTCGTTTTGAACACTGCCCCACTGGCAATTGCAACCACTGGTAGAGGTTCCTCAGGTGTAGGTCTCACTGCTGCTGTAACCTCTGACAAGGAAACTGGTGAAAGAAGACTGGAGGCTGGTGCGATGGTTTTGGCTGACAGGGGGATTGTTTGCATTGATGAGTTTGATAAAATGAGTGAGATTGATAGAGTTGCCATCCACGAAGTCATGGAACAGCAGACTGTCACCATAGCCAAAGCCGGTATTCACACAACACTGAATGCCAGATGCTCAGTTATCGCCGCTGCCAATCCAATTAACGGCAGATACGATGTTGACAAGGACACCAGATACAACATTGCCTTGCCTGACTCCTTACTGTCCAGATTTGATTTAATGTTTATAGTCACTGACACCACAACTCCGCAGAGAGACAGACACATCAGTGAGCACGTTCTCAGAACGCATCGTTATGTTCCGCCGGGCTACGTTGAAGGTGAGCCTATTCGGGACAAACTGAACATTTCGTTGGCTGTAGGCGAGGATTTGCTCCAGGAGGATAAAAACACTTTAAATGACGGTGACTCTGGCGTCATTGGCGATGTAAATGACTATGAAAGCATCAGGGGTTTGTTTGATCCAAATGATGCTGAAAACCAGAAGATATTTGAGTTTACCAGAGAGCTAGGCAGTGCATTTGAAAAGTTCAATCCATTGCTGCACGCAGGAGCCAAGATATCTGTGAATAACGATGATCCTAACGGTACGAAGATCCCATTGATTGTTTCTATCCAGTTTTTGAAGAAGTACATACAGTATGCCAAGGAATACATCATTCCAAAGCTCACTGACTCTGCCACCAAAGAGATTGTCAAAACTTACAGTGCTTTGAGAGAGTCTGACCAAGCACGTTCAGCTGTTACAGCCAGAACGCTAGAAACGTTGATCAGATTGAGTAGCGCCCACGCAAAACTGAGACTTTCCCATCTTGTGGAAGAAGAAGATGCCATTGTTGCAAGAGACCTGTTGAGATTCACTTTGCTGAAGAATGATTCCAAACCTGCTGGGAAGGAATCTCTTGTTTCAATAATAAACAACAATCTCAACAAAAAATCACCTAAAAAGTCGCCAAAGAAAAAGCAAAAACTTGGTGCTGATTCCATCATCTCAGGAAAAACAAAGCTAAGGCTGGATGATTTGGATGAGATGAAGCTGCATCAGATTGAAGAAAAGCTGAAGAGCAATATTCTGAACACTCCAACCAAAAAGAGAGAAGTCTTTGCTGAAAAGGACAGCAACACTAGCAATGTGGCGTCTCCCAAAAGACTTTTCTCCGCTGGATCAGGTGATGGCGATGAAAACAACGAGAACATTGACTCATTTGTTACTGCCTACCAGTATGCTGTTCCTGCCATTGAGCCAAAGAGAATGGATGAATTCAAGTCTATATTTAATCACCTGATGTTCCAGACGGATCTCTTTGAAAACGATGGTTGTGACGTTGATGAACTGCTCAAAAGAGTCAACGAACAGCACGTGCAGGACGATGAGCATGCTGAACCGTTCACTTTGGCTGAATACAAGGCTGCGCTTGAGGATCTTGAGCTGCATGATGTGCTGTTTATGGACACTGATCTGATGAGGGTGATGAAGATTTAGGTCCGGCAGCGGCGCACGTGATTGGTTCAGAATAAACAGAAAGTTCTGGAGATATATACAGGATAAACAAACAAACTTTCAACCGACTGCTGCGTCCAACACCATGGTTGTTGTATTGATTAAACCAAATTTTGCTAGAGTAATGCACGTGACAAAAATTTGCTTTTTGAACTTGGTCACGTGAACATATTGGTCACGTGCTCTTTTTTGAATAAAGTATATGTTCGACTATTTGCAAGTAGATGTTAAAAGGGATTGTGTTGCGCTGCAAGTGTGAAGTAGCGCTGCGTAAGTCTATGTTATAATAGGGACCATTAGTTCACAGTTTTATACACATCAAAAATTAGTGTAAAAACGATGTTCTGGAACTCCAAGTGTTTGCCCATTTTGCTTTCTCAAATTTTGATTGCTGTGTAAGAGATTAAATATTGAAGTGGCAGCACATCAGAGTAATGAGTGCTGATAAAGCAGTGTATATAAAACAAACTGTTTTTAGATTTACCAAGCCACGTGCTATACTTGGGAAGTAAGCTCAATATCTCTGAAGGTTGCTAGGTACAATCCTAATAATAATATGGTAGCGGTTGTAAAATTGTTTAACATGGTAGCGCAAAGTTGAGCACTTTCTAGGGGTTGCGTAAAGCAATTAAAAACAACCTTTCAGCCAAAAAAACGTGTTCTGCACATTTCCAATCGCAAAAGCATATAAGCCACTTGCCTCACTGTCACAAAAACTACACTGAAAGCAAGTTATGTGTGTCTGAAATAACGGCATAAAACTGGTAGCGCACGTGATCACATGGTCACGTGCTTTCAGCTTTAGCACAACTCCGATTATTTGCAAGCAGCTGCTAATAAAGATCAGGCTAAAAAAAACCAACCTACAACCAATAACTCCCAACCCCATACTTCACAAACAACCTAATCCCACTGTAATCTCCTAGGCACAACTACATAATCAAACAGTTGGAAACATGGCACTTATATCCGACGTTTTGCTTTTTTTATTTTTTTTTCAAACCTTCCACGTGATCTGAAAAATTTTCCACTCCCGCTCTTAAATCCGATCCAACACTTCTTAAAAAAATGACACCCAACTTTACCACATCAATTATCAGTAAAATCAAATAAACTCTTACAACAATCACAAATTATTCCTCATAAAACACTCAAAAAACACCAAAGAAGTGCTATTTCGACACAGTTTTTATCACAAACCACATTTCTGCTTGAACGTCTCGTTATATCCGCTTTTTAGCCACACTATTCACATTCAACGATGACCAATGAGCTGAGAGTAGAGTCCTCCCTGGTTAAGAATTGGAAGCTTTTGCAGGCCAAAAAGAACACTTCTAAGCCATATATCACTCCGTTTATACCGCTGTATTCGTTTTTTTACTATGTGTACAACAATTTATACGACGAATACATTGGTGGCCAAGAATGGACATTTGTGTACCTGGGTACCATTTTATCCATAAACATGCTGATTTATTTGATGCCTGAATGGAATTACGGAATCAAAGTTGCTTTCAAATACAACACTGTGAAGAAGTTGGAAGATGCTGAAAAGATTTACATCCAAACCACACCAAATAACGGTTCTGATGACATTGTTCCTATTGAGAGACACATGGTGAATGACCAGTTACAGGTGTCGTTTCTTTTCCAAAAGAAGAGATTCCTTTTAGATGATGAAACAAATACTGTTTTTAGCTCTCCAAAGTTTGATATTGACGAAAAAAACATTCAGATTTCCAAGTACCAAGGTAACACAGGTTTGAAAGGGGACTTGTCAAACTTGCAGAGACTGTATGGTAAGAACAGCTTTGACATCCCTATTCCAGCCTTTCTTGAGTTGTTCAAGGAACACGCTGTTTCTCCATTCTTTGTTTTCCAAATTTTCTGCATTGCCCTATGGTTTTTGGATGAAATGTGGTACTATTCTTTGTTCAATCTGTTTACCGTTGTTGCCATGGAAGCCTCCACTGTTTTCCAAAGACTGCAGACTCTAAAGGAGTTCAGAACCATGGGAATCAAGCCTTTTGCCATCCATGTTTTCAGAGACAACAAGTGGGTCGAACTTCAGAGTGATGAGCTTCTACCAAATGATGTTGTTTCCATTGTAAGATCCACTGATGAGACCGCCTTGCCTTGCGATTTAATTTTGCTGGAAGGTTCCTGTATTGTTAATGAAGCTATGTTGTCAGGTGAGTCTACTCCCTTATTGAAGGAATCGATCAGATTGAGACCTGGATCCGATTTGCTCGAAATCGAAGGTATTGACAAAAACAGTGTTTTGCATGGTGGTACTAAAGTGTTACAAGTCACTCAGGACGAAACATTCTCATCACCAATGGCCAAGACCCCTGATGGCGGTATTTTAGCTGTAGTCACCAAGACTGGTTTCGAAACTTCCCAAGGTTCTTTGGTCAGAGTTATGCTTTTCTCAGCAGAACAGGTCTCTGCCAACAACAAGGAAGCCTTTGGATTCATTGGATTTTTGTTAATCTTTGCTGTAGCTGCTTCTTGGTACATGTGGGTTGAAGGTACGAAAATGGGTAGAGTCCATCATAAACTGATTTTAGACTGTGTTTTGATTATCACCAGTGTTGTCCCACCAGAATTGCCTATGGAACTAACCATGGCTGTTAACGCTTCTTTGTCTGCTCTGGGTAAGTTCTATATTTACTGTACTGAACCTTTCAGAATTCCATTGGCAGGAAGAATTGATGTTTGTTGCTTTGACAAAACCGGTACGCTAACAGGCGAAGATCTAGTTTTTGAAGGTCTAGCTGGTCTATCTACCAGCGAGTCTGGTGATGTTTCCTTGCATTCTGCTGCAGAAGTATCCTTGAACACTTCCCTGGTTATTGGTTCATGCCATGCATTAGTCAGACTAGATGATGGTGAACTAGTGGGTGATCCAATGGAAAAGGCAACTTTGAAAGCTGGAAACTGGAAGGTTGAAAACAAGACCATTATCTCCCACGAAGAACACGGTAAAGTAAAAGTTTTGAGAAGATTCCAATTTTCTTCAGTTTTGAAGAGATCTTCCACCATTGCTCAACACGGTAAAAACATCTTTGTTGGCTCTAAAGGTGCTCCTGAAGTTCTTAAAAACTATTTAGCAAATGTTCCTGAAAACTATGACAACATCTACAAACACTACACCAGAAACGGATCCAGAGTTTTGGCTATCGCTTACAAGTCCTTGGACAGCTCCTTGAATTTGAACAAGATTGACAAGCTAGACAGAGCTGCTGATGTTGAATGTGATTTAACCTTTGGTGGGTTCTTAATTTTCCATTGCCCCATGAAGGATGATGCCGCTGAAACTATTGAAATGTTGACTGATTCTGGACACAGATGTTTGATGATTACTGGAGATAACGCTCTGACTGCTGTTCATGTTGCCAAAGAAGTTGGTATATATGACAAGACAGTTGCTGGAAGAGATGTTTTGATTATTGATGCTTTTGACAACGAAAATTTCACTATCAAAAACGTTGATGAAACATTTGAAAAGACTGTTCCAATCATTGATGGATCCTTTTCAGATCTATATGGTGCTTACAACTTTGCTATAACCGGTCCTGCCTTTGCTCACTTGGTCAAAAATGATCACAAAGAACTGAACAAAATGCTGACTCACTGTTGGGTTTATACTAGAACATCTCCTATTCAAAAGGAATGGATCATTACTAGATTTAAGGATTTGGGATTCAACACTTTGATGTGTGGTGATGGTACTAATGATGTTGGTGCTTTGAAACAAGCCCATGTTGGTGTTGCCTTGTTGAATGCTACAGAGGATAGTTTGAAGGCTCTTGCTGAACAAAGAAAGATTGAATACTTTAAGCAAATGTATGAAAAGCAGTGTGATCTGTTTACCAAATGGGGAAAACAACCACCACCATGTCCTGAAAATATCGCTCACTTGTATCCACCTTCCAAGCTAAATCCAAACTACTTGAAAGCTTTAGAAAGAGAAGGCTTTGAAATCACTGATGAAACTAGAGAAATGGTAGCTAAAGCTATGGAAAAACCAATTCCTAAACCAGATCCTTCAGGTGCTCCACCAAAACCTGATTTTTCTGATGTTGGTGATTTCTTCTCCACTCAAATGGCCGCTGTAGAAAATGGAGGTGAAGATGAAGATTCTGAAAAGCCAACGTTGAAACTAGGTGATGCTTCTTGCGCTGCTCCATTCACTTCAAAGCTAGGTAATGTTGCTGCAGTAACCAATATCATCAGACAGGGAAGATGTGCGTTAGTGAACACTGTTCAAATGTACAAGATTTTGGCCTTGAATTGTTTGATTTCTGCTTACTCATTGTCTGTCATGTACATCATGGGTGTTAAGTTTGGTGATGCGCAAGCTACTTGTTCCGGTTTGTTGTTGAGTGCTTGTTTCTTGTCCATCAGTAGAGGTAAACCGCTAGATAAATTGAGTAGAAAGAGACCACAAGCTGGTATTTTCAATTGGTATATCATGGGTTCTATCTTGTCCCAGTTTGCTGTTCACTGTGCCACTTTGGTTTACTTGGTTCTTGAAATCTACAAGCTTGAACCAAGAGAACCTGTTACTGATTTGGAGAAAGCTTTTGAACCAAGTTTATTGAATACTGGTATATTTTTGATTCAGTTGATTCAACAAGTTTCTACATTCTATGTCAACTACCAAGGTGAACCATTCAGAGAAAACTTGAGAAACAACAAGGGTATGTTCTATGGTATTGTTGGTGTCTTTGCCTTGGCGTTTGCTGGTGCAACAGAGTTTATTCCTGAGCTTAACGAGGCTATCAAATTTGTCCCAATGGAAGAAGCATTCAAGTTAAAACTAAGTGCTGTTTTATTGTTAGATTTGGGTGGTACCTACGTGTGTGAAGAGACTTTCAAGTACTTTTTCATGGATGATCAGCCAAAGAACATTCCTTACTGATAGAAAAGCGTTTCTGCTTGATTTGATTATGTAGTTTAGATGTACATTTAGAGAAAAAGAAAAAAAAGAGATAGAAAAGAAAAAAAAGAGATAGAAAAGAAAAAAAGGGACAAGCTGTGTATAAAACAGTTAATTTAAGTTGATATAATTCAAGTTGATAAATAAAAATCCAAACCCATTTTATTTAAGTCTATAAAAGAACTCCTTGCCTACTTCAAACTTAACCAACTTATTGGAAGCAACTAAGGACGCCAGTAAATCTTCAAACTCGTCTAAGTCAACGCCAGAAACCACATTGTTACTGTCACTTAGAATTCCATACAACCGAGCTTGAGAAAGAATCACATCAATCCCAATACCATTGCCTACATCATAATTTCTGAAGATTTTGACAATCTCGTTTAGTTTGAGTGAGAATATTCTGTCAATTTGTTCTTTAGTGGGTTTTTGGAGTTCTCGCTTGATTTCATTTTGCTTTACAATGTCTAAGATGTCGTTTTTGGACATGACATCGAGCTTGAAAATGTTCTTTTTGATAGAGGTTAGTCTCTTGGCAGTTTCAGTCTTTGATGGTGAAGTATGCTTGTTTATTCTGTTGCTTTGTTTCTCTGGTGAAATATTCTTGTTTATTCTGTTGCTTTGTTTCTCTGGAGATATTAGTTTTGCCTGTTGAAATTTACCTGCCAAGGTTAAACTTTCATCTTTCTTTTGGGAAATGGTTGGTTCATTCCACTCAATATCAGACAGAACAGCTTCTATAAGGTTGTATAAAAAGTACACATCCTGCTTTAATAATAAGGCAAGACCTGCTCGCAATGTTGCTATCTTTTGCCTTGGATTTCCATACGCTGAACTAGAGTTTGTTTTAAGCAAAAAAGTGATGCTGTTATTTGACTCTGCAATGAAATTATAGAAGATACCCGGATCTATGTTGTTAAGAATCTTGCAGGATAGAAATTTGAAGCCGTCTTTCATCTTTATTGTGATTTTGGTGTCCTTTTTTATCTTGCTGTTCAGAAACTTCAGTAGAATCCATGAATCCATCTCCTCAATGAACTTTTCCATCTTTTTGGTAACAAAATCGTTCAGTGCTTGCCTGTGAAGATCTAGTCCAGAGAGATAGTAGTCAAATATCTCACCAAGCTTCTGAAATCCATTGAACTTGTCCCACAACCTCAGGTTGTAGAATATATCATATTTAACGACAGATTCAGAGCTCTCAGTTAGATTAACATCACGGTAGCCTACCTGTGAGTAAACATTAGTTACTGAATCGTCAAAAGCGAAATCATTTATGTCTATAAAACAAACAAAATGGTTGTCCTGTGGGACAACCTCGGGAAACAGATATGGAATACTGGAAGACTTAGATCTGAGAGTATGAAGAAAAGCATTGTTGCTTAAGGTTTCTGAACAGGTCAGCTTCGTTGTGAACTCGTTGATTCTTAAGCAATGAAACGATTGAACCATGGAATCACTGGGCACATGATCAGAAAACGACGGCATCGTTAAATCATATCCTCTTTCTGTTTGCTCATCTTTACTGAAGGAAACAATCTGGGTGAAACCCTCGTTTTTGTTGTTCTGATTCTTCAAATATGGCTTCATAAACTCCTGAATGAGATAGAATATCCTCAGATTGATCTCCTCACTGATGGTTTTAGTGCCCAGTGTTTCCTGGTTCTTGTTCCATACTTTGTTGTTGAAAATTCTGCACTTGCCATTAGTTATTAAATCACTTTCATCCAGATATTTTATCTCAGATTTGATGCCATCCAGATTATGGATAGACTCCAGAACATTCATAAACAGGTTCTTCTGGTAGAAATACTGCGGGTCACGTTCCATCTCCAAAACCAGACTGCTGTCGCCAAAATCAAGACTCAGTAGTGAGTCCCGTGATCTCCTCTGCTGGTTTTCACTCTCCGCAAAGGCTCTGAAAGCTGATTTGCCCTCCTTGTTTATGTACCGGACAAACGGATCAATGCCCTTGAAGATCAGGACTTTTTTCCGGTCCCTCACAACAAACTGAAACAGCTGTTTTTGGACATCGTCAAGGAACTTTTCAATCAGCTGGTCATGTGGTGCGCTGGTGTCGTGCCTGGTGGTGTGCTTGAGATGGTAGTGCTCAAGATCCAGAATGCCGATATCGCCGGTCGGAGAAGAAGACATTCGCCGGGAATAGCCGAAGAGAAGAAAGAGCCGGTGGTTGTGCCAGATGCGTTGCCTCAGATGCGTTGCCTCAGATGAGTTGGAGTTGGTTGTGTTGTTTGCAAAGTTTCACGCATCAGATTTGAAAGAGCATCGGATTTTTGAAAATGGCATCGGAGTTTAGAAACTTTTTTCGGAGTTTAGAATTTTCCGGACTTTAGAAGTTTTTCGGAGTTTAGAATTTTTTCAGATTTTTGAAGTTTTTTCGGACTTAGGAATGAAAAAATCAGAGCCGCACACGTGACTGTGTCCCTACTCATCGTTGGCAGGAAGATTGACGGCCATAAACTCGTGTTCCCGCCCATCCCCACCGTGCAAAAGCTGGCTGTGGAGCGCGATGGCAGCGTCCACGTGGTGGTCGAGATCCAGCGAGAGCGGGTCCTGCACGTCGGGCGCAACAAGCACAAACGCGCCGTTTTCGGCAGGCGTTTTGTTGATGTCCTGCCTGTACTGGCACGTGACGCGAACGTCGCTTTCAAGCTCAAATTTCCCCCTCACAATGTCCAGATCAGGCTTGTTTGCAGCGACGATGCTCACAGTGGCGTAGCCCGAAGGGGTCCGTTCAAGCGAGTCCGCCATCACAAGCGCCTGGACAGTGCTGGTGAGTGGGGTTTCCTGCGGAGATAAGACGCTCCCTGGAGGAAACGTGACCAGAGACCCGTTGGTGTCGGAGTAGGCCCATTTCAGGCTGTCATTATTGCCCTGTTTGACAATCAAACTGGCCCTGTGAACGTGATATTCTTCCTTTCTTGGCTCAATATTCATGTTCTTCAAACTGGTTGTTTGGTAGTTTGACACTATGATTTTCTCCCGAACCAAAAACTTTTCTCCATCCGACAGCTCCACCACATTTCCATCAAGTTTCTTCACGCACGTGCCCAGCCTTAAAACATTGCCTATCAGAGCTGCGGACCTATATATTCCCTGGATCAGTTCTCCCAAACCACCGTATTTAGTGAGAAGAGCTGGAAAGTTTCCATACACATTGTAGCTTTTGAAAAACTTTGTGATCAGGTGACCTGCCTGCTGAGTGGTCAGATCTTGCACGTGAGAGGCACCGCAGATTGTGAAAACAAACTCGTTAACGAGATTTTCTGGCAATTTACTGAACTTTTCTTTAAATAAATCCATCACACTCTTATCTCCGTACTCCTTCCAAACATCATTTTCATCTCTATTCTCCTCAACCAAAAACTTGATGCATTTCATTATAGTTCTCTTAGTGATCGGAGTTATTGAGGTGTCAGTGAATACATCCTGTTTCGTAGTTTTCAGTCTATTGAATTGCTGCTTGGAGGAGTCATAAGTATAAAAAGAATCCAGCTTCACAACCTCCAAGTATCTGTAGATATTGAAGTTCATGATGTATTTTATCATCTTTGATTCGCAAAGAATATACGAGGGAACCAAATCGAGGCCAAATTTTCGCTTATTTTCATCAATAAACGAGTCCTGAATGCGGATATCATCGTATTTAGCGCACAGTTCCTCCAAACTGAGTGCTGCAGTGTAATCTCCGTAGTACTCGTTTTCATCCAAACTAAGCACGCTAAAACCGGACCAAGAAAGCACATTTGTGAGCAGGGCGTTGCTTAGAGACGACCCCACAATCATAAAGTCGAACTCCTGAACCGTTTGGGAGCACATTTTGCAGTGGTTTGGTTAGATATGTGTGGTTTTTGGAGTGTTTTTGGATGGAAATGTAGGTGAACTGCGCACGTGTTTTTAGTGGAGAGTTCTGCTCGGATATAAGAGGTGGACGCGCTAAGTCCGGCGGTTAGAGGTGTTGGGAAGTAGGTGTGTGGAAAGAACGTGATAATGGTTAATTGGCTGGTTCTGGTTCAGATACTCGCTATGTGGGAAGAAAGCAAAAAGAATGCGCAGTGTTCTGTAATATTAGATGTTTCGATTTACATAATGGGCTATCTAGTGAGCGGCAGATTGGGTAATTTTGCCACGTGAAGTTGTCCGGGTAGTTCATGTCACATGACCACTCCCTCTGGTTCTGACAAGGGGCAAGAACAAAGGGTTTGAACGGTGCTGCGGCGGGTTTATTTTAAGGAGATGGGCGGTTTGCATCTATGCCGCTGTTGGTCTTGTCTGTTTGAGGGCCTTTTCCGCCGCCCAGGGAGAGATTTTGAATACGTTTTTAGTAACATGGTAGCGAAAGTTAACATGGTAGCGGTAAATAACATGGTAGCGGTAAATAACATGGTAGCAAAAATAATATGGTAGCGTCAACTTTTTAACATGGTAGCGTCAACTATATAACACGGTAGCGACAACTTTCTAACATGGTAGCAAAAATAATATGGTAGCGCAAACTATATAACACGGTAGCGCCAACTATATAACGCACGACTCCTCCACCAGCCACCTCAATAATCCTCCCCAAAGGACACAACCTCCTTCTTGTGCGGATGCAACAGAATCGTGTGCTCAGCCTGCGCAGTCATCGAACCTGGAATGTCAACCAGCGGCAAATATTCCTGCACGTGACCGCTGAATACCAAATGGTCAATGTCACCATAATAATCCAAGCCAATTTTCAGCTTAGGATTCGCCAAAATGACCTTGTCAAGGTACCTCTTACACCAAGGAAGGGAGCCAAAGTTGTCCCAAATGAGCTTCAAAAGCTTGTCGTGTCTGTCTATAAAGTCGTTCTCTGCTGCAGAAGTAATTCTCTTAGGCATATTACCCACATTTACTGCGTAATGTGATCCCTCACCATCTGTGTATACATATCCCCGCCCCGTGGTACCAAAGGTTTCAATGGCAAAATGCTCAAACTCCTCCATCTTTGTGGTATCCTCGTTCTTCACAATAGGGACGGATTTACCACCATGAATACTGTATGGTTTGATGTTATGTCCGCAGAGATTTCTGCAGCACTTGACAGGCAACACGTGACCATTGCCAAGATCGACTTCATAAGACTCCATAACTTCCTGAATCTGCTCACCAATATCACACAATCTCACATCAATACCAGCAGCTTTGATTCCCGTGTTCGTGGCTTCTTGGACAGCTTTCAGTAGTGAATTATATGGATTTGATTCACTGCTTTTGCTCTGCTTGCTAGGCATCACTGTCGTCCACGCTGAGTCAATAATGTTACCGTTCACGTGCACACCAAAGTCCAGTTTCATTATATCGTCATACTTCAAAACTGTCTCATCCCCCCTGTTTGGTGTGTAATGAGCGGCAACGTCATTGATACTTATTCCCGTTGGGAAACCAATACCCCTACTCTTGTAGGTTTCAGCTTGCTGGGTGATGTCGGTTGTGGAGGTGAATTTTCTTGTTGCATCTTCTAAGTTGTTCACTATATCGATCAGTTTCATACCCACAGTTATCTTCTTTTGGATATTACTTCTGACCCTTCTGTGGATCTCAGCCGCCTGTCTCGTATCCTCCCACTCCTGCTCGTGTTTGGCTAAGCTATCAATGTATCTTTCTTCTAGTTTACTCGTTCTGTCTAGATGGCTATCCTTCTCAAAGTAGTAGTTTGGATCATAGTTGAGCCACTTCCCTTCTGGGTACTTTGTGCCAGGAGGATAGAACTCCTCAATAGGCTTCAGATCCTGGTTTTTCTTTTTCTTCTTGGACTTCTTGCTCTTTTTGGATTCAGCATCCTTGAGTTCCAAATTAATGGTACCAGCGGCGGAATTAAGCGGCGCGCTTTCGGCTGTAATGGTTGTTGCTGTAATGGTTGTTGCTGGACTTCCTGCACAGTCACTCATTGCTCTTTTTGGAAGTAATATTAAAGATGGTAATCCTTTTTGGGTAGTTTCTTGTGTGTTTTTGACAAGTTATAAACACAGGCTGCTTTTATTTAACAGTCGTGTGAAACTTTACTGAAATAAAAAGAAATGTTGGATAAAAAAGATTTATCGGTCGGAGATAACAACGTTGTTCGGTTCATAGCTGTTTATACGGTAGCGGTTTCGTTAGAAGCCTGTTCGCTACCATAATTTTATACGGTAGCGGTTTCATTAAAGCTGTTCGCTACCATGTTCCAAGACCCCATTCACAACCTCTGCTAGTAGCAACTATTGATAAGTGTGGTTTCTTGTCAAGCTGATGACTCTCCTGCAATTGATATCGGTTTCTTTTCTTTTTTCTTTTTTTGTTTCTGTCAATACAAGAAAGTATCCTGTAAATTTAAGTGTTTTTCCGGCACAATTCTTTATATTACTGCTCCAAAGTTTTAGGATATTTATGTGCTTAACTGACATTATTATGTCGCAGCTAAGACACTGATTATATTTTCTCGCTGTCTTATGTATAATCTTTCAATTCAATGTGCGCAAATTGCAGTTTGTCCAGCGTCGAGGGAGCACTGCACAATGCTACTTCACGCTCATTGAATACCATCAGCAGCTCTTTGTTAGTGCTAAACTTTAATAGATTTATCTTGCCGTTGTTTTTGAACTTGCTGTTGTCTATGACGATTTTAACTTTATTTTGAGCGAGAACCTTCTCGTTATCAAAAACAACCTCATAAACACTTGAGAACGTATCATAAATCAAAACTCTGTCCTTATTTAAAGGCAAAATATTGAAACAT
This sequence comes from Hanseniaspora lindneri, assembly GCA_019649525.1. Taxonomy (NCBI): domain Eukaryota; kingdom Fungi; phylum Ascomycota; class Saccharomycetes; order Saccharomycodales; family Saccharomycodaceae; genus Hanseniaspora; species Hanseniaspora lindneri. Next base: position 16,896 of record JAFNJT010000150.1, read on the forward strand.
GTTTCCGAATCTGGTTTATTTATAATCGGCTTTAGCAACAGCTTCACCCTATCCGGAGAAGCATCCTCCTTCGGCTCAGGTGTTAACGAAAGACTTCGGCTCATATGTGAGCTTTCTGAGGTGTCGAAATTTACAGAAATATGCAAGTTATCGTCACTTGGTTCTGTGTTTTCTTCCCTCAGCGGAAGTATGATACTGTCGTTGTTCGTTTCTAGCCTATCCACATCTTTCCCTGATACTATTACTCTTCTTGTTACGTTTTCAGTTTTTAAGTTAACCCATTCAAACAGATAATCATATCTTATCAAACATTCCTCTTTCGATACCAAATCAAAGTTTGTTATCCGAGACGCTGATGTAAGGGGAACCATGGATATTGGATCTAGGCTAATAGGTTGATTGGTTTCGTCGGGGTTTGAATAATTAAAATTCAAAAGCACATATTGCATGTTTTGAAAGTTATTATTTTCACAGAGAACTAAAACAAGCAATTGTCTTTCTATTACATCAACCTTACATCCAACTATAACCTGCGGATATTGCAAGAGTCCAAAGGTATCCAGAGTTAATGAATATGAATACAAGTATCCCTCAGATGGTGCTAATGATTTTCTTCTCTTCTCGTAATCTTGCGTTAATTTTGGCAAATAGAGAACTTTCAGTACAGGTTCTTTGAATATAGCATAGTTCTTTTTCAATTTACCATCACTAGAACCAAAAGAACCCCTTTCAAACCCAAAATGTATTGATCCTGACCGCGGTACACTATTTGTATCAAAGTCTGAATCTGCTCTTTGGGTATAGAGTTCTGTTGAATATAATAGTCTTTGGTCATCGAGCCATTCTATGTCCGTTACCGATCCATTATTTAAAATGTTCCAATCGGTGTTCGGCATATGAACTTCCACTTCTTGCTTAAATCGTTGCTTATACGTTTCAACGCTAATTTTAAATCTTTCAAAGAAATCGTTATCTTCTAGGTGAGAAAACTGCAATTTTGCTTTGCAGTCATAATTTCTGTCCTTGAGGCTACTTGTTAAAAATATCTTGATTCTTCCAAAGCTGGTCAAAACTGCTAGATGGCTTTTATCTGGAGATAAAACTGTTTTTTGAATGTATTCCATAGCAAAATTCTGTTGTCTCTCAAATAAAAGCTTTAAATCAGTAATATCGCCGTTAGTTTTAAAATTGAAATTTTCAATTGGAAAACTCTTTAAAAGCGTTGTTCTATGTTGTTGATACTTTGAAAGCTTTGAAAAGCCTAGAGCCTTTGCTCTCTGTTTTGATTCTATTATAGAGTGCTCGTTTCTTTTGAAAAAAGGGTAGTCTAGGTAGCTCACTTTAGCCAAAGAAGCATCCAATAAACTTGTCTTTTTGTATCTAGACAATATAAATATTGATTCCTCTAAACTTTCCAGGTCATCTATGGTGTCAAATGAAAAAGTGAATGATTGGTTGTCACTAGTGGGAACTTCAATTTCATTTTTTGCTGTTGAATGAATAGTTGACTGGTGAAAAGATACATAGGCCTTCTTTGAATGAAATAAACCAAGTTTACTGGTAGTCAAGTTGTCTCCTTTGTATCTTTCCACCTCCTTATCAGTACCTCTTTTGGTGAAAAGGAAGTCATAAAAGATAAAATCAAAGTATTCATTATCAGGTTCAAGAGAATTGAGTTTTAAGATATCATACACATGGCTGTTTATATCTTCTTGCTCAGTCGACCGTTCTTTAAAAATAGTGCTGATTCTGTAGGCAAAATTTTCTGAGAGCTCACCGGCAAGTTTGAAATTGTTTGAGTGTTTGTTATGTTTTCCCTTTACAGCAACATCTTTGTATTGGAGTGATAGCAGTGATTTGAGCTTATAAAGGACCAAAAACTCGCCATCTATGAACTCAATATCGCCAATGAACTTATCAAAAAAACGATCATAGTTTTCATGAAAGTTTATGATTGTTTCACTATCAGCATGACCTGCTGAAGAAGCAGTTTCTAGCGATAACTTCACTGGTGATATGTTCATTCTGTCTGACTCACTGGACTCGCTGGATGAAGAATCGGAGTGTTCTAGAGCAGAATCAGACTGTTCTAAAGCCGAACCATCAGACTGGTCTAGCGCAGAATCATCAGATTGTTCTAAAGCAGAATCAGATTGTTCTAAAGCAGAATCAGACTGTTCTAAAGCAGAATCATCAGATTGTTCTAGAGCGGAATCAGATTGTTCTAAGGCGTATATGGGCATTTGGAGATTTGGAAAATAGTATGGAAAAATATGACACTATTTTCAGACGCTTGAATATGTTTTTGCGGGTGGTTTTGTTGGATGTGTTTTAATTTAATCTGGAGCTGATAAGAGAAAATCGCAGATAAGTATTGCTGGATCAGCCCTTAAGAGGAAAGCATCAATCTAATGTCCGAAAAGAGGTTGGTGGCGCACGTGCATTGGGTTAGTCACGTGATCTGAGCTGCAAACAGAACAGAAAAGCACTGTCAAATTTGCCCTTGGGACATGTTTCTTAAGAGCATCCAATGCTTATTTGCAGCAGATCCTTCTGACTGATGTTTCTAGGAGCTGAAAAGCTTTGCATTCAAGCCAGACGACATGGTAGCAGTAAACTGCGCTTTGGTCACGTTTTTTAATTTTGTTTCTGGTCACGTTTTCCAATTTTATTTCCGGTCACGTTTTTCAATTTTTTTATTTTTTTAAATTTTTTTTTTTAAAAAAAAAAATCAAAATCATTTCAGAAATGTGAAAAATTTTCATTCCAACTGCAACAATACACCATCTAGCACCAAGAAACAGCGCCTCAAAACCACCACCAACAGAAATGTTTTCAGTGTTAAGCAGAAACAAACATTCCTGCAGCAAAGCCGCGTTTTTGGCGGTTCCAAAGACACCTCTAGCCACCCAAACGGTGCTTTTTAAAAGACTCAACTCCAGCAACCAAAAAGATGGGCAGGGAAAACTTGACAGCGAGAAACCTTCACTGTTAAAGCTCGATTCTTTACTAGAAAGCGAACTGAAGAAGGCTTCCCAGCGCAGAGCGCTTCAGAACGACGCTAACTCCGCTCAGTATGATTTCAACAGCATTTCAGACTCCGCTTCCAAGGTCTTTTTGAACAGACAGATTCACAACAACCTGAAAATCACCAGAGGTATCAAGGGTGGATCGCAAATCAAAGTCAACAATAACACCTCATCAATGCTGAATAACAACCTCGGAGTTTTGTCGCAAAGCATACTCCACACCAACCTGGATGATCTCACCACGAGTGAGGGCAAGGATGAATATGGAACTTTGAAGACGTCAAAGAAACTGAGAAACTCCCCAAAAGGTAACATTGTTGTCACAAAGAGTCTGTCAGCAGGTTTGATGCATTTGACCAAGAGACAGCAGCAGAACAACCTGAGATTCAATCTGAAGCTGAGAGAAAGACACATGAGACCAAGTAAAGTGAAGAGAGCGCAGAAAACGAGAGCAAGCGCCAAGAAGTTTGATGAGGGATGGTCAGACTACATGAGTGTTGTGCATGCGATGATCAGAAGAGGGTACGCATAGATTGTGTGGTTGTTGCCTGTATATATGATGTTTTTTCGTTTGAAGAAAGAGAAAATAGAAAGAGATTGAGAAAGAAATTCAGAATCAGTGTCTTCTTGAGTGTTCTAGAAACAAATTCAGAGCGAACTCCACGGTGAATATTCTCCTAATGGTGGTTCCAGAACGAGCCACAAGACCTACTAAACATCTCTGCACTGCTGCCTTACACCCGCACACCTAGCACTTGTAGGTCTGGATTGCTGAGCTAATGTATCCTCACACCTAATACTTGTACGTCTGGATGTCGGCGTTGATGATGTCGGTACTTTCGCTTCTGTAGATCTGCGTTGGACCCTTGTGGTCGAAAGGATACTTCTGCGAGTACTCGTAGGTTTCCTTGATGGCAAGCTTCAATTTCTTGATGTTTTCTCTGTCGATCTGGTAGTGGAAAGCAATTCTTCCTCCCATCACTCTGCAGCCGTATTTCAAAGCTTTCTTCACCAAAACATCAGGGTTTATTTTGGCTGCTTCGAGATCAATGAAAACAAAGGATGTTTCAGTCGGAGATTCCAGCGGAATGTTCAGTTCATTGACCAGGAAGTCGTTCAGCTCAGCAGCCAAGTCGTGGGAGTACTGCAGCTTGCTTTCCCAGCCTGGCTGAATGGCAACGAGAGCCATAGATGAGATAATACCAGACTGTCTGATACCACCACCAACCTGTTTTCTGAAGTGGTTGGCTTTTTTGATGAAGTTTGGTGATCCCAAAAGAACTGATCCAATTGGAGCACCCATGGATTTGGACAGACAGACTGAAATAGAGTCAAAAATGGTACCGTACTTCTTCGGATCAATGTTTTGCTTCACACAAGCATTCCAGATTCTGGCCCCGTCACAGTGCAGCTTGATGTTGTGCTCAATGCAGAACTTCTTGATTCTGATCAGCTCATCAAATGGGGTCACCATACCGTGAAGAGTCTGTTCAAGGGAGACAATAAAAGTAGGTGCTGAGTGGATATCTCCGTCGTTTCTGATGATCCACTTCTCCAAATCCTCAACTGTCAGGTAGTTGCCGTTTTTCGGAATTACTGGTGTCACCATGGCCTGAGATAACATGGCTAAACCTGCAGCTTCATGGGTGTAAATGTGGGCTCTGTAGTCACACAAAATAGAGTATGGTGGCTGCACATTTAGTAATGTTCTGATACCAATCTGGTTGGACATGGTACCAGAGGTACAAAACAAACCAGCAGGCTTTCCAAAAATGTCAGCGACAGTTTTCTCAAGCTGGATTGTGTTGACATCTTCGTTGTAAACAGCATCACCAATACTGGCGAAGTTCACAGCCTCCAGCATCTCCTTGGTTGGAGTGGTGAAGGTGTCGGATCTAAAGTCGTTGCTGGCGCTGGTGTAAGGTTGCATTTTTTTAATTGGGATAAATTGAAAAGTATTGAGAAGAAGAAATGAGATCTTAGCGGCTCCTTATATACTTTTTTGGTGGGTTGTTTGTGGTGTTTTATGGGTGGTATTTTGATTATTGGGTAAGATGACTCAAAAGTTGAGAATTCTCAGCGGATAAAAAAAAAAAAAAAAAAGAAAGAAACAAAATTTTTTTTGATGGATCATACGAGACGGACAAAAGCTTATCTCCGGCGGACAAATTTTATGGTGATGATTATAAGAACAGTGTTTATTGTGTATAATTGCTTGGTTTTATGTACGTAAATTTTGACAGTATGTATTATTCTGGCTATTAATTGATAGTGGAAGACACACTTTGTGACTTCAACTATTGCTTATTCATTAGCTTGGTGGAAAAGTTTTTAGTTGTGATTTGACACGGGTGGACATTTTTCAAGGTAAAAGCCGACAAACATGGTAGCGGTGAAACAGCTGCCTAGTTTATGATGATTGTGGGTCACGTGCGCAGGAGGAGCGGTTGTATTGGAGGAGGGGATGGTTTTTGGGTGTGGAGCTTGTTATTTTGGATTAGCAAGGTTGTTAGTCAGTATGGGGTGGTGTGAGGAGGAAGTGTGGGCGGTGGTTGGCACTCAGCAGCGGGGGTTCAGATGGTGGGGTGGGTTGGGTTTTGTGAGGTCACGTGAGTAAAATGGGGTAAACGCCGTAAACATGGTAGCGGTGAAATGGCTGGCTGCGGGAGATCTGAGAGCAGGAGGAGACTGTGCAGTGTGTTTGGTGGGCGGAGTTTTTGCAGTGCGTGTTGTTGTGCGGGCTTGCTGCTTTGTGCGGTGGTTTTTCGGCAGCAGCTCACTGTCAAAATGACATGGTAGCTGTTTTGTTTGTTTGCATGGTAGCAATTTTCCACGTGACATAAACACATTAAGTCACGTGACACAACCACGTGCCTTGGCTAAAACATTCTCCACTCACCTGAGACAACAATACTGATTCTTATCTGCATGAACTCCCCCAGCGGCGAAAACCAAAGCCACAGTCTTCATCAGTATCTGAATCTTTTTTTTCTCGGAAGGATCTCTGTTTTGGTTGGTTGAGTTCCCTATTGGTGAATCGTTTTTCTTGCTTAGCTCCTCGGAGG
>JAFNJT010000151.1:0-22478 GCA_019649525.1 Hanseniaspora lindneri
TCCAGTAGTGATCAAATCTACTTTTCGTCAAAACTGCTGAATTTGTAGAGCGACTACAAATTGCACTGTAACATGTCAAAAAAATTTTTCACTTATTTTTCTCCGCTACTTTTTGCAGTCTTTAACAGCCAAATTTCTAGCATTGTTCTTCACAATTGTGGCTGTTTCCTCTGTGGTTTTGCCGTAGTGGCTTTGTAATATTTGTTAGATAACATTTTTTTCTCTATTGGCTCAATCAAACGCGAAGAAATCTGCTTCAGTTTCTTTTTTCTTCGTGGTTGTTAAATGTGTAGAGCCTATTCTAAAGCACAGACTCCTTCAATAGACGCTGCTTGTGGCCCTTTCTCTTGTTTTAGTGCAATGTTTTTTTTAAAAAAACCTTTTAAACTCTGTTTTATTTTTTTGGTGTATAAAAACACCTTTCCACCTTACAAAAACACGCTACTTTTTAACTGCTTTATAAAGACAATCACATTTACATCCTGGAACAAACCACCAGGAACAAAAAATTGTGAAATAAGTTTGAATGTTTTTTAGAGCTTCTTTCTAGTAAAAAATAGTTTTAAAGCTCACTGTTGTAGCTATACACCTTTTTCAGTTTACTTTACTCCGCAAAAGCGCTAGGATGATATACATCTCTTCATTTGTAGCAACGCGAGAAAAGATATAAAAGCATATCATTTGCAGAATTGATAACTGTAAATTTAACATCTCAAAAATGCTCATTTAGTATCTTAAAAATACTTATTTAATATCTCAAAATTTAGCTATACTTAGAAAAGCTTTTAGTTCTGAACCCTCACTGACCAAATACAAAACATCAACTGTTTTTAATTCTTGCTCTGAAAGCACTGCAGTGTTTAGTTTAATTTTTTCTTTGCTAACACTTGTAATATTTTGCATCAAATTTTTTATTATTATCAATATATACCTTCAAATTTACATATTCAATTTTAATTTTCTGATTTGTACCTTGTTTATATATTTGCACTGCACCAAACAAATCACCCATCAGAACCCCCACCCAAAAGCTACAGAAATTATTTTTGCTACAATAACATCAAATTGTACTCTGACTTGCACAATATACACACTTTTTAAGTGCTGATAAGCTAGCTATATGTAATTAAAGCACTCGTATTGTCACCTGCTTAATAACAATGTTGTGAATAATTATATTCAAATGATTAAATATCGGACTTAGTGTGATTTGTTTGCCTGTATTTTTTTTTTGGCTCCCAGAAAAGAAATACTCAGCTCTAATAAAAAAAAAAAAAAAATTAAAAAAAAAAAAGTAAATAAAAATTTTCTAATAAAAACATCAACATACATCTATAAACAACCCATTTTAAGCTACCAAATATCTAAAAAATAATAGAAATAATAGTATTTATACACCATCCAGAATCATTTAATTAATCAACTATGTCAGGTGACAAGGATTCAAGTTACTCTTACGACTATGACAACATATCTGATGTAGATATCAAAAATTTCAGACTGAATAACAAGCTAAAACAACTGCTTCTTAAAAAACATACAGGTGGAAATCTCACCAGCAATGACACCGACTACTACTCCGTAAAGAGAAAATTGGAGGAAAAATATATACTAAACAAGGCTGATTCTGAAGGAACGCGTGATTCTGCTGATCTTGGTTTTGCTTCCCATATTGGTTCTCTTGAAGAAGCATTGAACAAGGGTAAAAAGGCCCTGGGATTTGTGAATAAAATATCTTCTGGTGGTAGTGAGATTCAAAATCTGGCTCATGAAAATCTGAAATCAGAGTCCCAGTATTCCTTTTATGAAGAGAATATCGATGAAACACTAAAACAGCTTGGTTCTGGCAGGGCCCAGAACTTCAACAATGAACATGTGGGTGATGATTTTCTGGACAATCTAATAAATGCAAGCAATAAATATGACGATGAAAACGTTGTTGATATATTGCCTGTTTCTGATGGTGAAAAAATTGTTGATATATTGCCTGTTTCTGATGGTGAAAAGATTGTTAATATAATACCTTCTGATGATGAAAAGATTGTTAATATAATACCTTCTGATGATGAAAAAATTGTTCACATATTGCCTTCCTCTGATAATGATGAAAAAAATGAGGAGAATCAATCACTTTCAGTTGATGAGCTGGCACCTAACTTTGCTTCCAATACTGTAGATGAAGGTTTTCTGGGCCAAAATTCGCCGCAGCATATTTTAGATAACATTGCGAATACTCAAGAAAACGAAGAATTGGCGCTAAGCAACAGCGAAGATGTAATAGAGAGTTTTCTGGAGGGATCTGGTGCTGGTGAGAAATATCACGAGGGTGTTGAAATCAATGCTATCATTTCCACAGCTCCATTAGATAATGAAATAGTTGCACTGGAAAAAGCCGATAATGATATCGTGAACGGAAAAGAACTGGAATCAGAATATGTGGCACCCTTGCAGGAATCCAACATACCGCAAGATAAAAGTGAAATTCCTGAAACGGCAGTGTCGCTCCAAAAATATAATCTCAAGTATGAAAGTGATTTCGAAGATGAGCAGCCAACCTCAAATTCATCATTTGAACAAGACTCTGCCAGTACATTTACAGGCACTTTGTTTTCCAGCAATCCATTTGAAGCAACCAATGAATCTGCAGCTGACGCTGACTCAAAAATCAGAGCCATTTTGGAAACTGTCAAGAAGCAGAAAGAAAATGAAATACTTCTTAAAAAGCAGCGTGAAGAAGAAGAGAAAGAAATAGAAATGAAACGTCAGTTGGCGGAGGAGCAGGAAAGAAAAGCTAAAGAAGAGCAGCTTGAAAGAGAACTAAAAGCCCAGCAGGAAGCTGAAAGGCAAAGAGAATTGGATGAAACTGAAATGAAAAAGTTGGAAGCAATACTAAACGAAAAACAACTTGCCGAACTAGAGTATAATAAGAAGTTTGGACATATCAAATCTGAAATAGTAGAGAAAGAAAAACTAAACGAGGATGTCAAAAGCCAAATCCAGAGCAGTGAGAAGATTCTAGATGAAATAACCGAGAAGGTAAATCAAAACTTTCAGCGAAGCCAGCAGATAGAAAATGAAAGAGTGGAGCTTGAAAAGAAGGCTGTTGAACTGGAGGAAAAGATCAGCCAGGAAATACAACTGAAAGATAACATTTCTATTGAAATCCTGAAAGAAAAACTGGAAGATCAGAAGCGCTACACCAGTAAACTGAAGGAGCAGCTCTCAAATAAGCCCATTGGCTTAGAAATTAGTGAGTACGATAGCGCTGATATTTGCAGTTTGAAGGAGCAGATTTCGGCTGAGCTGGCTAGGGCTAAAGAGCTGGAAGCCCAGTTTGATCACGTTGGTGTTCCTGGCGTGAACGAGGATTTCCTGTTCAGAAATGAAGATGGATCAAACAAAGATGAAGCAATTGAAGATAAATCAAGTGAACTTAAATCAATTGAAGATAAATCAATTGAAGATGGATCAAATAAATATAAATCAAGTGAAGATGGATCAAATAAAGATAATTCAAGTGAAGATGAATCAATTGAACGTAAATCAAGTGAAGATGGTTCGCATGTTCCAGAAGAGATCAATGAAGATGGGTCACATGTTCCAGAACACGACCACGAATCTGAGCTCAACGACGAGATTGCGGACTTCTACCAGCAGGAGGGCATTCCTGAGGGCCAGTATCTGTACACGAAGGTGAAGCAGTATATGTCTTCCAGGGGCGAGAAAAAAGACAGCTCTTTGTTGAAGAAGCTTCAGGATTCTAGGGCTGTCTACCGCGACTTTGTTGCCAAAACCAAGTGTTGTGTCAAGAGAAAATTGAGTGAGGTTTTCACAAGGAGCACTGCGGATATAAACGATGTTAATGATGTTAATAATGTTAATGATATCAACGATATTAACAATGTTAACGATATCAACGATGTTAACAATGTTAATGACGTTAATTATATCAACGATCACAACGGTATCAAAGATGTCAATGATGTTACTGATATAAAAGATAACACTACTCACGACACAGCATTCACTCCTGAGAGCCAGACTGAAAAAGCGCTCGATGAAGACGACCTGGAAATGATCAGGGAAACATACACCAAGAGGCACAAACTGAACGACTCGTCTTATAAAATCACGAATGTCTACGCACGTGATGTTCTGAAGGACGATTTAAACGCAAACCCTTATCTCCTACGCAGCACTGGATCTATGTCCGATGCTTCTGGTGAAAACTCAGGCATCCGAGTGATCACTTTGGTGAGAGAAAAGATGGTTACGAATCCAACCAATGAGGTGATTGTGATATCGTCATCTGACGATGATGGTGATGATTTTGATGATGAAGGTGATGAAACAGGGGTTGTTGATAGAGCGGAAAATAGTGAGTAGTTTCTTAGCAAAGAGAAGCATACTGTAGTTGCCATATATATTATGTGCTTTACGGCAGAATAATCGCAGAGAATATGCGTCGGCTTTTAAAATGGCTTCAGCGGAGAAATGAGGTCACGTGAGTGTTTGGTCACGTGATTTTTAATAAATACGGGCGCTTTCACTGAGAGAAAGTACCACTGGGGTTCATCTTCGTTCTTTTTTCACCGCATTTGGCACCAGCTCTTTAATTTTACGCCTCTGCAAACAATTTTCAGCTCAAAATAGTTGCTCTTTTACTCTCCTACGGTTGAATAACTGCCCTGCAGAGTACCTGTTTTCCAAACTCCGCAGCTCATGTTTGTCACGTGATTAGCAAAAGCTCGCTACCATATTCACCATTTCTTTATTTTAAAAAAAAAAAATTAATGCTCCTTTCCAAATTTTTCACTCTTTTAAACGAACTTCGTTTATGAACAAAGTAGCGAGTGAAATATCATCAAACATCATCACAATACACTTCAAATTTCACTAAACAGAATCATCAGACAATCATATATACCAGTATCTCCGTATATCGCTGTTGAAATGGTTGCTAGAGCGTTCAGTGCGCCGGGAAAGGCTCTGCTGGTTGGTGGATATTTAGTTCTAGATCCTCAGTATGAATCATATGTAGTTGCACTATCTAGCAGAATGCATTCTGTTGTTGAGTACATTCCAAGTGCGGATATGAAAGTCACGGTTCTGTCGTCACAATTCAACAACGACACGTGGCAGTATAGATTTGTTGAAGATGATGCAGGAAACTTGTTGCCTGTTGAAACACGTGGATTAAAGAACCCGTTTGTTGAGAAAACAGTATTCAATGTTTTGAATTTCTTTAAGCCCAAACAAAAACATAGTGAAAAGTACGATATCAGCATTAAAATTTACTCAGATCCTGAGTTTCATTCGGAAGATGAAAGCAAAGCATTGCGCACGGGCAAAAGAACATTCAATTTCCATCAAAAAACTATAACTGATGTTCCAAAAACTGGGTTAGGATCCTCTGCTTGTTTGGTTACAGTACTGACTAGTGCACTGGTTTCTGTCTTTTTAAAGGACAGTTTTAACGTTGGGAATGAAAAAAATCTACTTTTAGTTCACAATCTAGCCCAAATTTCACATTGCCAGGCCCAGGGTAAAGTAGGCAGTGGATTTGATGTTGCTGCTGCAACTTTTGGTTCCATTTTATACAAGAGATTTTCAGCAAGTTTAATCAGTGATTTGCCAAACATTCAAAATGAAAAAATCAACTGCGGTGAACACCTGAGATATCTGGTTCAAAATAAGGATTGGTGCTTTACTCACGATAGAATTCATTTACCTAAAGGGTTGAGATTAATAATGGGTGATGTGAATACTGGCTCTGAAACAACAAAACTAGTGGCAAAAGTGAAAACATGGTACTCAGAAAACATGCCTGAAAGTTTGAAAGTTTATAAGGCCATCAACGAGGGAAACTTTAACTTTATAAAGGCTCTTACCGAATTAAACGAAATATCCGAAAAGGATGCTCATCTGTATGATTCAATAATGCAGGAAATTAATTCCGGAGAAATAAAAAATGCGGAACTAGTCAATATATCCAACGCTATTCTCCAGATTAGATCCAACTTTAGAACAATTTCTGCTGAAGGCAATGTTGACATTGAGCCACCTATTCAGACGGAACTTTTGGACAACATTATAAAAGAAAAGGGTGTACTCACAGCTATGATTCCTGGTGCTGGTGGTTACGATGCCATTTCAATTATTGCAACTGATGCTTGCAGTATAAAAGATTCCATGGATCCTGCTTTCAAAAACGTCACTTTCTTGGATCTCAAGCAGGAGGACATGGGTTTGCTGGAGGAAGACGCGTCAGAATATGCGTATTTCACACAGCATTAAATAACTGTGATATTTGAACAGCATTAATTAACTATGATATTTAAACAGCATTAATTAACTGTGATATTTAAACAGCATTAATTAAATGTGATATTAAAGCAGCATTAATTAAATCTGTTATTTCACATAGCATCAATCAAATGTGATTTTTAAACAGCACTAATTAAATGGAATATTTAAACAGCATCAATCAAATCTGGTATTTACCCGGCTATATAAACAGCTACCTTTCGTCGTACTCGCCGTTGGAGCATTTGTGAATAAACTTCTTAATCGAGGGTCTACTGATAAACGCTGAATACTTCAGAAGCCTACTGCTAACTGGTTTTATTGGCGGCTGTCTTTCCCTGATGTATCTGTTTTTCGGAGGCAGTATCACGTCAGATCTTCTTATTGGCGCAACCACTTTTGGCACAACATCCTCTGGCAAATGCAGATTTGACGGTTTATTAGAGCTATGTTGACTTTGTAGTATGTTTTCTTCCACACCTCCCTCAGTTTCTTTTTCTGAAGCTGTGGTTTCAGGTGTCTTGTTTAATCTCAAGGATCTTCTTATGCCCGTTGTTCTAGAACTTCCGCTTTTTTCGTCTAAAGAGTTACTATTGGCTTTTATATCCTTACTTGTATCTTTCTTGTTTAAATCTCTTGAAGGTACTTGTTGGTTATTATCCTTCTTCAAAAGCTTTGTGTAGTATAACGGACGGTCCTTGTTTCTCACTTCATCTAAATCGACAATTCCAGATTCACTGAATCCTTTTTCAAAAGCTTTTATTTGAAAGTAATTATAGTAGGATTCAAACTCTAGTGGATGTACTGCTTTGTCGAAATCAATCACTGCCTTATTCAGCAGTTTCTTGTGCTTTGAAACCCTGAGTGTTCTCTCATAAAGTTTTTTTAAATCATTTAATTCTTGAGCATTTGTTTCTAAAATCATTAATACTAGATAAATAAGTTGGTTTATGTTTGTATATTGTAATGGTATCTATAGTAGTTGTGTTATAAAAAGTGATTTTTGGTAACAACATTAATTGGTTTTTTTTATTTTTGAATTAATTTATAGGCTTTTTAAAAATTGTGTCACGTGATTCATTGAATTTTTGGTGAACTCAAAAAGTTAAATATGTAACAATAAAACAAATAAATAAACGCTGATATGAGCATTAAGGAATTTTGTTTCACCTTAAATAAAGAATAATCATTGAACTAATCTACATAGCCATCATAATACAACAGTACAAAATGGAATTTCAGCCTCTTCACCATCCTTGTCGTCAACACATATCTCTAAAACTAGGTTGTTCACATGAGACTCGATTGGTTTTTTGTTAATCAATTCCACAAGAGCAGGGATGCTTAGATTCAATCTATCCTTCAATTTCTTTGCTCCCCAGAAACTGGCATACAATAAAGAAACGCCCTGAGAAATCATAGTAACTTCTAGATCCAGTTTTTCAAAGTAGTCGATAAGGCCTTGCAAAGTTATAGTGCCAGGTAGCTCAAATCTATCCCAAATTTTATCGTATTGAGTATCATTGTAGGAACCTTTTGGAGATGAAATAGGTTCAGAGAAGCCTAAAAATGGCAAAGCAAGATTTACAAAACCGTTCTTGTACTTTTCAATATCAGTCTTGCCATCCAAAATTTTGTATAGTTCCAAATTGACCAAACCGGCAACCAAAGCAGTAGTTGTAGCGATAGCAGGAATGATTCTACCTGCGATGAACTTAGTTTTACTCTTATCAGCAGTCTCAATACCATAGTTCAAAGCCCTGTCATTAGATGCAGCATTGATAAACTCTATGTGATGATTAGTATCATCATCTTTTTCAAAGTCAACAGGGTGAACTTGTAACCCAACTAATGACTCCTTTGGTGGTAAATTTTTAATCAATGAAGTCAATACATCTTCAGTAGATCCTTCGTTAGAGGCTTTCTTTAGTTGTTCTGCTTCTTCTTCAGTGGCAGCAATTTTAACCCCAGTTTGAGGTTTAAACTCAGGTATTTCAATGGTTTCAATCACTTTTGCATAATATTCCTTGTTTGGAGAAGCACCCACAGCATCACCTTCTAGACCATAAACAAATGCTCTTAAATTGGCAGCACCGACAACAAATTCAAAGTGGTTGATGTTTTCGATATCAAAAACCAAAGGTTTTGGAACTCTCTTTCCACCAACCCAAAATGGCTCTCCTTTACTGTTCTTTGCATCCTTAGGGAAGTTGTATAACAACTGTTTAATATCATCCGAGAATGATTTTTCAAATTGTAATCTTCCCCATCTAATACAATCTTCAAAGCTTGATGGTTTTTCTTCAACATACTTGATGATGGACTCTACAATTCCAACAGCGTCACCAGCCTGTTTCAACAATTGATCAACAAAGTCATCTTGCTGCAGGTATAAGTTAACATTTTCAGGAGCCTCAACAAAGCAGCCTTGGAATAAGGATTTAGCCCAAGCAATAGTATGATCAATTTTGTTTGGGAAAGATCTCAATGTACACAACGGAATGGCTTTTTCAGGTGGATCTCTTGAAGAAGAATAAGATTCTGTCAAATTTGGAATTACAACTTGAGTGTTACCTTTAGTACCCAAAGTACCTGATTCTAACAGCGGTTTCTTAAAGAAGACACAACGTCTGTCAACATATGTTCTAGCGTCAATATTATCTAAAGCATTAGTTACTAGATCTAAGCCTTTCCAAAAGCTGTCATCAAAAATATCTTCAGTTTCAGGACCAACTTTTTGAATTGAAGTTTCAATCTTATTAGCTAGATCTGGGTTCATCGCAATAACTGCTTTAGCAGCAACTTCAGATTTATTATGGCCAACATCACCACTTCTGAATAAAAATTGTCTGTTCAAATTTGATTTCTCAATAGAATCATTATCAGTTATTATGATTTTTCCTTCTGGACCAGAGCCGAGCCCTGACAAGGACCAATTCTTTAGCATTTCACATCCGATTGCCCCTGATCCTACCAAAAATACTTTCAAATTTGCTAAAGCTTGCTGGAATTTCAACCCGAATACAGCAATTTGGTTATCATATCTTGTATAGATAGGCTTACATGTTTCTTCATTTCTTAAGTAGAGCTCGCTGTCTGGCAAAGATTCAAGGGAATCAAAATACATTATCTGCTTCAAAGGTGTGAACTTACCTGAACAGGCTTTCAATACTTCTTGGGCAACCATACCACCAATGAAAGCTTGAATTGCTGGAATATCACCTCTTGCTTGGAAAGATAATTCTTTTAACAAATCTTCGTTCAAAGAAGCACCTTGTAAGACTGATGGATATTTCTTGTTTACTTCTTCAACAAAACCCAAAAAGGTGTCTGCATCAGTAGTGTTCATTGGTTTAGGATATTCACCAAACTTCTGTTTGTAGAGGTCTAGAGCCATGAAACCCAAGTGCAATTGCTGAGGTCTGTCAAATTTAGCAAAATCTGAAAAGAAATATTCCGGGTCTTCAAGGTTTTCCCTTAAAGTTTTGAAAGACATCTCAACAGGGACCTTGACTTCTGTGAAAATACCGCCCTTGAAATATTTAAATCCATCTTTAGCTGGAACATCGATCTTAAAGGCAAAAGGCCCCAAAACAGTTACTCTGTGGATAGAACCACCATTCAAATAGTCAAGACCCTCGACTTCAGAAAACTTGACGTAAGCACCGTCATCTAGGTTGTGTCTGGTGGCGTTCAAAGTGGTGATGACACCTTCGCTGTCGATATCTGAGATCATTCCCGTCTTCAATTCTTCACCGTTGACGTCAATCACCTGGAAATTATTTCCAAAATCAACAAATAAGTTGGCGAAAAGACCGTTTGTTTCAGTGCTGATAAAGCAAATATCATTCTTGTGGCAGTAGTCGTTGATGGCCAACTTATCTTCTAAAGTAATCAAGTCAGATGTCACAACGATGACTTTATAAGCTAGAAGCTTCTCTAAATCTCCCGTAATGGCATTATTTTTAAAAGCTACTGTTTTGATAGGAACATAGTTGTTCAACTCAATTAGTTTCTTTTGTGAACACACATCTCTTGGATGACCCAAATCTTCCTTTGTCAAAAAAAACTGGGAAGAAAGATCACTCAATTCACAGTTGAAAGGATCATACAAGTCCAAAGACTTGACTCCTGCAAGTGCCACATTCTTTGCTATTTCAATACCTAATCCCTTCAAACCAACAATAAGAACATTCGCCTTCTGCATTTTCAGCATGGCTTCCTTACCCAAAACATATAGCTGTCTTGAATACAAACTTTCATCGATTTCTTTGCCGGAAGAGGACATTTTCAGGCACAGTATGAGTGGTTGGTGTTGTAAATATATTTTTTTATTGCTTGGTTTGTAAATGTATTTTTTTAAAGTAGGAGTTCCTTATATACTGTGCTGCTTAAAACAGTTTTGTTGCTTGAGTTTTATTTTTTGCCACCCATTTTTGGGCTTTGATAATTATTACGAGAAAAATAATAATTTTTTTGGGATTTAAATGTTTAATGTGGTAGCGTTGTTTTATAATTACTAAACCAATTATGGTAGCGTTGTTTTACATGATCATCATTTCAAATATGGTAGCGTTGTTTTACATGATCATCATCGCTAATATGTGATGCATGAAAAATAAGGAAACCTGAAATAAATCACACTGAAACTTAATCAAGAAGAGTAAAAACAGGAACCCACAGTAACTAAACAAACAGAATGAGCGATCACGTGCAACCACTCTACGGCGGACATTTCACAATCAAACTCATTGGCGGCTCAGAAATCTATGAGGATGCTTCCAATATAAGAGAAGTCCCAGATAACCAGGAAGTGTTTGTGGGCAGAAACGATGACAGAAGTGTTATTATCGATCTTCTGGAACGAGTGTCGTCAGCTGACTTGAAAGACGCAATGACAGAACACCTAGAGGATATTCTGTCGGACTTAGCGAACAGCGTCATCGAAGCAGACGATACAGTCACCAGAAACGACATGGTTGAAGATCATGTGCTGGTCACCAAAATAACCATAGACAAGAGTGGTGAGGTGGAGGATCCAGCTGTGAAGAAAGTGAACGAAAATCTTTTCAAGGAGAGCGAGCCGCTGAAAAAGATTGACATGTATGTCGGTTTGGTGAGACTTGCAGCCTACGAAACTGATGTTCTGGTCACGTTCAATCCACCCTCAAGATCCGAAACAGATGAATCTGGTAGTTTCAGGGAGATGCTTGTTTCGCTCACGCTGAAGGACGCGTCCATATTTGGCTGAGCAGGCCAAAAATCAGCGTAGCTGGCGGCTGCAGCGTATGTAGTTTCGGATATATAGAATACTGCTGGACACAAACCAGTGCGGCACGTGGCTGCAGCGCATGTAGTCTCGGATATACAGAATACTCCTATGTAGTCTCGGATATATAGATTAGTTTGCCGTTTTAGACGGTTGAAGCATTGTTCAGGGAATGCCTGAGAAGGCTGGTTACGCTGTGTGTTTTAGACAGGATAGCCTCTATGTTTTTGGTGCTGGTTGTGGGTGAGCGCACGTGCCGCTGTTAAAGTGTGCCGCTGTTAAAAGTGTGCTGCAGCTACAAATATACAACTGTTACAAATATACAACTGCTAGAACTGTACAGCTGCTACAAATATACGACTACTACAAATATACAACTGCTGCAAATATACGACTGCTAAAACTATACAACCGCTACAAGTTTTCTGCGCACGGGATCAAGGGCGTGAAAGTCTGTGGTGCACGTGCGTGGTTCCTCCAGCTGACCCACAAAACTTGTTTACACTACACTATTTCCTCCGCTCTATCCATATCTTATTCCATTTAACTTACACTACTTTCATTTCTACTAAACTACATCCTATTTTTAATGTAAACAAAATAAGGTTGTAAAAACGCTAAACCACGTGACCCAGCCGTTTTAGGAAAATTAATTTTTTAAAAAAAAAAAATTAAAAAAAAAAATTTTTTGGTTTCCTATTTTCTTGAAGATACGTATTTCTGATTTCCAAACCAATGAATTAAAAATCAAAAACACTATAACACCCACAACTACAATTAACAGAGCATCAAACACCACCAGCGAATTCCTCACCAGAAATGCCGTCGGAGAAAAAAAAGAATCTGAACGTCAGAAAACTGCTACTGTTCATAGTTCTTCCGCTATGTGCTCTGCTATTTATAGTGTTCAGACTTGTTGGACCTTCATCTCCCACTGATTTGCAAACCATTCTTCAGAATTTGCCCAAGGAGATTACCGATTCCATCTCATCAGCTTCCTCGAAAAACCAGTACAACGAAGATATGCTCAAGAAATTCAAGGAGTTAAGTGAGCAGCTTATGGAGCAAAACAAAAAGCAGCAAGCTCTTTTAGAATCACAGAGACACCAGTTAGAAGCCAAGATAAACGATTTGAAGCAGCTGCCTGAAACGGCAACTCTCAGAGAAAAACTTACCTGGGCCTACAGCTACGAGCTCACCAAAAAGTTCCCTGCCTACGTTTGGCAGGCCTGGAACAAAGATATCAAGTTAGATGCTGGGTTCAATCTTTTCCATGAGAACTGGAAAAACAAGAATCCAGGGTTTGTTGTGGAGGTTATCAATGACGATATTATGTCTCTGCTAGTGTACCACTACTACAACTCAGTGCCAGAGGTCATTGAAGCCTTTGATTCATTGCCAACTCACATGCTGAAAGCTGACTTTTTCAGATACTTGATTCTGTACGTGAAAGGTGGTGTTTTTGCTGATATTGACACAAATCCACTGCAGCCTGTACCAAACTGGATCCCTGAAAACGTTTCTCCAAAGGAAATCGGTATTTTGATCGGTGTTGAGGTGGATTACAGCACCCCTGATTGGAAGGGAAAGTATAACAGAAGACTGCAATTTGGCAGTTCAATTATCCAGGCCAAACCTAAGCATCCTGTTATAAGAGAGATCATTGCCAGAATCACAGAAACATCGCTAGAAAGAAAGAAAAAAACACCTGATGTCAAAGAAGATTTGAGAGACGATTTAAGCATAATGAACTGGACTGGTATTGGTACATTTACTGACGTTTTGATGACCTACTTCAATGATTACATCCAAAGCGGAGTGGAGGCAAAGATCACGTGGAGGGATTTCCATGATCTGACTGTGCCAAAGCTCGTTGGGGATGTGCTAGTTGCACCAATATTTTCTTTCAACGCGCCAAAAGCAGACACTATTTCAAATACCGATGAGAAAAAACCGCTGTACTTTGTGCAGCACAACGGGATGAAATCGTGGAAAACATCTTTGCTCAACAAAGTCCCAGAACTTTGATCTTGGGGATTAAAAACTAAAAGGTGGCATGTTATATATCAATGCAGAATATGGAACTCTGATTTTCACTTGAGTCTCGAAAATAATAAATTGGTTCAATTTTCATCGCATGACACGTGCATGAAATATCTCCGACAGCTGTTTGCTGAGCATGTGTGGATGCCAAATACTAAGTCAGATAACGAAAAAAGCTCTACTAAAACTGTATTTCCTAGATGTTCTCAACACA
Organism: Hanseniaspora lindneri; assembly: GCA_019649525.1. NCBI lineage: Eukaryota > Fungi > Ascomycota > Saccharomycetes > Saccharomycodales > Saccharomycodaceae > Hanseniaspora > Hanseniaspora lindneri. The sequence goes on from JAFNJT010000151.1 coordinate 13,833, forward strand.
TTATGAAATTCTGTTGTCCCTATCTAGATTAAAATGCTCATCACATGTACTTTGTATCCACGCTCTTAGCAAACAAACTGCGCGGTTGTGCCCCGCGACAAGTAAAAAAACCAAACTTATTATGTCAGGAAACTGTAAGTAAAAACAGAAATTATGTTCAGGGAACTGTAAGTAAAAACCAGGCTTATTATGATCAAGAAACCATAAGTGAAGCCAACAAAAAAAGAGGATACCAAAAAGAGGATACCAAAAAGAGGATACCAAAAATTGGGTACCAGCTGTGAAGCCCTGGGTCAGGTTACATACTGTAATTTCCAAACACTAACTACCTTACTTTACGTTATAAAGTTCAGTTTAAATAGTGGTGAACATTTCTGAATTTTTTTTTTTTTTTTTTTGCAGCAAAATTTTTCTGCCCAAAAGGGAAAGTAGCACTCCCTAAACCAAAACAGGAAAAAGTACGCCAAAAAAGAAACTCATGCAAGAGTTGTGAAATTTTGAATTAAAATTTCAATAATTCATCCTTTTTAAACAATCAGAAACGTATATGATACTTTGAAAACATTATAAAAATCCATAAAAACAATTTAAACTCACCTATATCCATCCAATATGGGGAAAAAATCAGCCAATTCAACTGCGGGAAAGCAGGAAGCTGTTGATGCATGCGTCACATGGGCTCAGAAACATGGTTCATCTGTGCCTGAACTGTATGAATTCAAATATGATGCATCCAAATACGGAGTCTACTGTAAACTTTCAGTGAACGATTTGGTTCACAGAGAACAATTGAAATTCACACCATTGAAAATCGACCAAAGTATCATTGTGTCCAATGACTTGGCAGAGACTTTTTTGAACAAGTTTTTGCCTTCAGAAAAGCTTAAAGCATTGAGAGAAACACACTCCAATATCTTGCTTAAAATATTTTTAGCAGGTGTTTTTGAAAATGAGAATGATCCTTTGGTGAAAGAATTTAAACCATATTTTGATGTTTTGCCAAAAAAAATATCTTCTTCTATATTCTGGTCTGAAGAAGAACTGAATCTAGTCGCCAATACGGACTTGTACAGAAAAACTACCAGTATTTTGAACAGCACCATCAAACCAGAATATGAGACTGTCAAAACATTGAACCTACCGTTTGCTGTAACTGAAGCTCTATATAAATGGGCTCATTGCATAATTTCTTCAAGAGGGTTTCCAGCTATTTTATTGGAGAACTTCTCCAACAAAAACAGTAAGCAGGAAGCTATATTGTGGCCAGTAGTTGATTTTTTGAACCATTCAAATAACGTTCAAGTACAGTGGTCCAAGCAAAGTGAAGAAAATAGTGATTCAGGAAAGTTACAGTTTCTAACTATCCAATCTAATTTGGCTGGCGATGATGAATCAGCAGTTTTAACTCAAGACTTTGAAATTTTCAATAACTACGGTGAAAATAAGAATTCTGAAGACTACATCATCAACTATGGCTTTTCAGTGAAGGATTTAAATGAAGATTTTGTTACTATCACCACCAGGGTTGCAAATGAAGACTACGTTAAGCTTTGCGAAGAACAATTTTTAATTAACTTTACTGATTCTTTCAAAGATCCTAACGGTGCTGACACTTATATTGTCAAATTTTCGCTCTTCCATAATAAGTTTCCAATATACTTGATTAAATTCTTTTCTGTTGCGTGCAGACTGAAAAGTGAGGACTTTATATCTAGAAGATCAACACTGGAGGGATTATCACACATAAATTCTACTTTAAACCAAATGTTGGCTAACTATAAAACCAAACTAATTACCGAATCAGGCAAACCTATCCCACAAGATGTCAGCCATCTCATCAAAACATATCAAAATAATTTCAAGAAAATATTGAATTCTAATTTAGAATTACTGCAATCCTTTTCAAAATCTTTGATAAAAGGATCAAAAGAATTGTTTTCTTACAAATCTGAAATAGCTACCAGTACCAGTTTCCAAAAAGTTTTGCAGCACTACTTGCAAAAATCAACCTATAAAGATTTATTGCAGGATGAAAATATAATGAATATTTCACTGTTAATGTTCATTATTTACCAATCAAAGCGGGAGGTGAACATTGAAACTTTAGACGAAGAAGATTATGACAGATCCTCCTTTGTCAGGGAAATATTTTTCTCTGTTTTCAGAAGTTATTCAATAACTAATGAAGATTATTTGGATTATGCACCACAATTCACATCTTTCATCGAAAACCCAATGAAAGGTTTCAGTTTCACTCTGGAAGATTTCATCATTGCTGACATTGTTGTGGATAAAATAACGTGGGAAAATCCAAACTCCAAAGAAGTGTTTTTCATCAAACAGGAGGAGTACTCGTTGAGTTGATGTTTCTTGTATAGGAGCAGCTTTAAAATACAAGTCAGAGATTATTTTAATTATTAGAAATCTATTTTTAAGTTGATGTTATTAATATAAGAGCAGCTTTAACAGACAAGTAAGAGTTTATTTTAAATATTAGAAATTTACTTTTAATTATTAGAATTTTATTTTTTAAGCTGATGTTATTATTATAAGAGCAGCTTTAAAATACAAGTCAGTGCTTATTTTAAATATTAGAAGTTTATTTTAAATATTAGAAGTTTATTTTAAACATTAGAAGTTTATTTTAATTATTAGCAATTTACTTTTAATCATTAGAAATCTTTTCTCAGATCTTATATTATATAGTAGACATTAGGTTAGTGTTTGAAAGGAACCAAAACAAAAAGAGTTGGATTAATCACTTTGAAAACTTTTTATTTTCCAACCGTTCCTTCAACGATTTCTCCGTTTTGTTCGCCTTTTCTTGCTCAAAAGAAGCCAAAAGCTCTTTTAATTTCAAAAACGTTTTAGGATAGTTTCTCTTGTTGAGCTTTAAAAATTTCGAAATGTGAACTTTAAGCAAAAGCTCAATTTCTTCTTGATTGAAGTTTTGAGGAACATTTATTTCCAGCCCACCATCACTGTCGTCACTGTCGTCGTAGTCCTCTTCATCTTGATTGACATTTTTTAGCTGTTTCACAGAACTGGCTATATTCTCCTTAAAAGAATTGCTGCTCAAGATCTGTGAAAACCTGGAACTGATTTGGGATGGAGTTGCTGAATTATCTGCAGAAAAAAATTTGTTTGATTGAGTTAAAGTCGGTTGAGACACATTGTCTTGAAGAGAATTGAATTTTGGGCTATGTGATTTACTGCTGCTATTTTGACCAGCTTTCAAGTCTTTGGCAGCATTGAAAGATTTCTCTGGATTGCTTACCTGTGTCTGGTCTTTTGCTATCGTATCTGAGCGTCCATCTCCAGAATAAACTTCAGAAGTTTCAGGCCCTGCTAAAGCGTTTACATGATTTCTGTTATAAGACGCTAAATTGAAAAAACTCAGACCAGAAGAAATTGGTAGCTGCTGGTTAGCATTGTTTTTAAACCACCAAAGAATATTAGACTCAACTTTTTTTGGAGTGTTTGGTTTTTGGCTATAGTTTTCAGCAGTAGCGCTTCCTTGAGGAATATTAGCTAGTCCACTACTACCTGGCAAGGAATTTTGAGTTTGCTTTTGCTGTTGAAAGAATGCATTTACATTTTCTAAATCTTTACTGCATGCATTGTTAAAGTTAAATATTCCTGAACCAAATTTCTTAAAAAATGAATCAGTGCTTTCCTGGGTATTTGAAAGATCATTCTGAGACGATAAAAACTTTATGTTTGAAGGAGTAAGAGCAGCATTTGGATTAGGACCCGGGAGATGCATAGCATCAGAATGAGGAAAAGGTGCAATAGCAGGACCGCCCTGAATAATATCATAATTTAAAGCAGTTTCAATTTTTCCAGATGTAGAAATACCCATTGATTGTGACTGCATGGATTTTTCGTTATCAACAGCAGCATTCAAAGGCTTTGTTATGTAAAGACCACTTTGAGCACTTACAGCCGACCCGTGACTGGCCAAGTTGCTGGATCTCAAATTATCCTTCTTCAGATTCTCCGGTAGGGAAACCAGTGGTGCGCCAAACGGGGACTTATCATCACCATCCTGGCTGTCAGATTGCCTGGAGTAATCTTTGAAACCAACCTTTTTAAAGTCAAAATCAAAACCAGATGCATCGTAATTTTTCAATTCATGCTTGTTTTTGAAATTATCGAGCCATCCATTGCTTGGTCCCTTTGACCGTTTTGGATCCGTCAAACCACAGGAAGGATAGAACTTGATCCAATATTCTTTCAAAACAGATTCGTTTATAGGCAGATTTTTTGATTTTCGTTCAATAACAATTTTATCCATCATTTTGTTGATCTGATGGTATTTAGTCTTTTGGCCCTTTTTGCTTGAATCAGAATCTTTAAGCACCTCTCCAGAAAGCTGGTGGCTTCCTTTACGTGAAACATTTCTTTCTTGGCTGGAGCCCTGTGAGTTGAAATGGTGAAGATAACTTCCATGTTGCTCAGGAATCGCTAAATCAACCAGATCTTGAATAATTTGCCTGAAATTAAAGGAAACCAGGGTAGTGCAGTTGTATTTTTTTTTATATTTCTCAGCCAGAGAGTTTTCATTTTTTAACCACGAACTCAAACTTGAAATGGAGATAGAAATTTTCTTGTTAAACATGTTTACCAGCTTGAACCGTGGGACTTCAGTCTTGTAGCTTTTGAAAAACTCAACAATTGCCAGTTTTTGTTCAATTGTAGCTCTGGGAAGTTTGCTGCCATCAAATCCATCAGTATCGCTATCTTCGCTAAACGTGAAGTTGTCGATGGCAGGAGTTTCGTTTCGATGAGTTTTCATTTGCTTCTGTCCATGTTCTCTGCCTCCTGTCTCTGATTTCTCCATCAAGCTATTATACTTTCTCTTGTTTGTTGTTTCCAATCCTGAAAAACCAACACTTGAAAGATCAGGTGTGGAATCTTCGTTGCTGTTTATGCTGTTTCTGGGTTCGTTGTTGAACAAACGCATCTTGCTGTGGTCACCTATTGAAAGTGAGACTCCCATTTTTTGATTTGAAACCGTGGATATTTCTTGTGCGGAAAGCATATTGTCGCTGTTGTGATCTTGATGGGGCGCCTGGTTGATGCGAACTGAATTATTTCCTGCAATCATGTTCTTGGTGTGGTTTCTGCTTGGTCGGGATAACTTTAGGAGAGCCAATGACGGTTCAGTGTACTCTGAATCTTCTGTGTTGAAGTTTAGCTTGCTGATATTGTTGCTTTCAAGATATGTGTCGTTTTTGTTGTATACCTGCTGCATTAAGGTTTGTGTCTGTACACTCAGAAGAATGTGTTATATTTCTTGTTTAAAGAGCAGCTTTAAAAGGAAAGACAACCAAAGAAAAATAAATAACAAAGATCTACTTTTTTGATTATGTTGTTAGGCTAAGAGCAAAAAATAAAAATAAAAAACACTTCTGCTTCAAACCTAACGCTTTTCGCTACTACCTTTCGTTCAAAAATATGCTTTCTTTAATCTTTTATGGTGTATTGTGATATTAATAAAGTGTTATTGGGATGTTTTATTTTTGTATTTTTTTTACCCTTTTGAAAATATACCAAATTGTCTTTCGAAAAATACAATTAATTGTACCAGTCAGATGGCTAAAAAAAAAAAAAACTTGAAAAAAATAAGTACACAGTAGTATACTGCAAGCACAAATTAAACTGGCAAGTTATGGAATTTTTTTTTAATAAAAAAGAAACAAGCAGATACAACAATCTAGTTCAAACACTTGCCACAAATTTCAACTAACAGCGAGTGAATTTACTGAATATATCTGACAAAACACTTTACACTAAACTGTAGTACGCTATCCACTTGTATGAAACTAAGTAGCCAAAAAGAAGACAAACAATGCTTTGTTAGCTTGAAGTTTCTTTTTGAACTTTATTTAAATTCGTAAGTTTGCAGTGACCCTGTTAAAAAACACCTTGTAGCAACTATCTTGATGAAAGGAAAAGTACAGCTTTTTTCTTGAAATGGGCTATTCAGTACCTCGTGATTTGGCCTTGGACTAGTATGCTCTTTTCTTTTCTTTATTTTATTTCCCTTTTCTTTACTTTATTTCCCTGTAATTACCTACTTTATTTCAGTTTAATTACCTACTTTATTTAATTTACTTACTTTATTTCCCTATTTGTTTTGAAAAGATATTTGGTTCTTCAGAAAGAAATTTTTTTTTGCTTCAGTGCAGCAGCTGTAAAATATACTTTTCCTGCTGTTTTTATGGCTAGATGGGTAGTGAGAAGTAATTTGTGGAGACATATTGCGATGAATAAATGCGATATATTTTTTTTTTACTCCAGAAAATATGCGTATTTTTTGTGGAGTCTCCAACTTAGTCACTATACCCAAAAGCCCTCCTGAAAAAGAGTCTTATTCGTCAATTGTCTGGGCAGAAAAAAAAAAAAAAAAAAACACCACGAAGAAAACCCTCTTGATTTTTAAGTTTTTGATGCGTATCGGATTTAACTACTTTTGCTATCTGGCATAATATCTCAGTAATTGGAGCGTCTGGAACCAGAGATAAACAAAAGAAAAGGGGACATTTAGGATGATTTTTAAAGCAAAGGGACCATCAGGATATCAATAATTGTGAAGATAGATCCAGATTTAACGCCGCATATAAACACAATTGGAAGGTTTTTGACAAATTTGCGGGATATTTTTTTGTTTTTTATTCTTTTTTTTACTTAAAAAAAATCAGTTGATAAAATGAGTAGCTTGGAACGTGACTATCCTTTCTGAAACCAATAAGGTTTAACAGGGGACGCAAATATATATGGGACAGCAACTGAAAAAAATAGTGATGCACTACACTGGAATGAGTGCGATGGCAGAGGGTGGTTGATGGACCAGAACTAGATCACGTGTAAGACTGTGTTGCCAGCAGCAGCAAGTGTCACGTGTCAGTCACGTGACCAACTGTCTGTTTTGCGGTTATAGTCTGAGATCAATTGAGCAGAAAGGGTAGATAAGAAAATTTGGGCGCAGATTGGAGGTTATTGTGACAAATTTTGGTGTCAGTTTACCATCAAAAGCAACAATTCAAAGCCAGCAACTGAGCTATGCAGATCAGACTCACTAGCGATTCAGCTGCAGTGTTTTCTGCGCGATGATGCTGGATTCTGAAACGCGTAATATTCAAAAACACCAATGAAATACTCTACACAGACGCGCAAATGCAGATGAAACAGCAGAATCGTGGGTTTCAGGAGCGCTAGTTTCCGCTAGGCAAGCATTTTGGAGTTTTTCGCTTTGCACGTGACTAATTTATGCACGTGACTAAATTCTCGCACGTGACCAAAACACAGTCATATCAAAAACAACTGCTGCTACTTTAACTATTAGCAGCACCAAATGCAACAAATCTCCCACCATTTCCAATATCATTACATCCCTCTATTTTACTCTTTTCTCTCCTGATTCTGACACAAATGCTCAAACGGAGTGTCTTTACACACAAATAAATAAATATACACACATTCCATCTATATATGCTACCACTCCATCCACCAGAATTTGTTTATATATTTGCTCACAACACACAATTCCTTAATGGGAACCGGCACCCTTAGAAACGGTTTGCAAAATAGTTTCATAGGAAACCTCAGATAAATCAGTACCCTGAATGTCAGTAGAAATACCATTTAAGGCTCTTCTCAAAGCATCTTTTGAAGAAGCATAAACCATCTTAGCTCTGATTGGTGCAGTGTCTGGAGACCAGGCAAAAAAGATCATTTTAGATCTCTTACCTTCTCCAGCAGAAATTTCATACTCAAAGTCGTAAACTGCATATAAACAGTCGTTTTCTGGCAATTTTTCTAAAAAGTTATCGTAATCAGAGTCAGTTGAGGTTTCCTTAACCACAATTTGAGTCTTATCTTCATTCAAAGTGTAGATGATGAAGGTGTACTTCTTTCCTAATTTTAATTCGTTGAAAGCAGTTAAAGATTCATCTGCAACAGCAACTCCAGATCTAGACATTATTCAATTAAGTTTATATATTATTCTTGGTGTTTTTCACGCAATAGTTTGATGTGTAAATAAGTAGTTTTGATGTGTAGTTGAGTGTGTTTTCAATTCCCTTTAAAAAAAATTTTTTTTTTTTTTGATTTTTTTTTTATTTAGAACAACAAATAGAAAATTTTCAGTGTCACGTGATTTTGTTGGTTGTTCAGTAAGTTATCTAGCAAGCAAATAGGTGCTACCAAATATGGTGATGAAAAGAAGTTTGCGATGTAGAAAAGGGTTGAAAAATATTTCTAAAATGCTCTTTACAAGGTATTTCTTGTTTTGCCTTTTTTTGTTTGGTTCAGGGTAGTTCACGACTTGGTAGTTTACAAGGCTTTTTGATCGATCACATGACCGCTCATGAACCGCTATCTTTCTGAATCTTTGTAACAGACTAAAATTATGACAATATTGGCAGAGAGCTATAAAAACAGTTCACGACAAAAAAATTTAAGCTTTGGTTGAGCAAGCTGGGGGGTTTGAGATTACACATATACGGTAAATATGAGTTGCATTCAATGACACGTGACGTGTTTTGGAGACGCTGTACATTTCCAAAATTTTTTTCTGTTATTACACGTTTGTCGTTACTACTAGGTCAGGCGTGACTCAGTAAGGCTAATGATTAAAAC
>JAFNJT010000152.1:0-22304 GCA_019649525.1 Hanseniaspora lindneri
TTTCAAAGTTATTTATTATGTCCGACAACGACAATTCAGAGTTTGAGGGCCAAGCACCATTTCCCGACGACAATCTGCTGAGAACCAGCGCATATATTTTTGATCATTACAGCGACGATGAACTGTTTAATAAAGAAGAAACGGTTTGTATCAAGGCTCTGGCAAAACTGCTGCTAGCAGAGGCCCAGGAACTGCTCTACAATGACATTCTAATGAAGGAAATAAAAGAAAACAGACATAGTGAAAGCTTATTGGCCAAGGTAGCCATGGGAACATGTGATTTGTACAGCTTGATAGATGTGAATAATTTGGCAAAACAAACACAGCTGAAAAGGGAAATAAAAAATAAAAGACACCTGTTCAGGGCACTCGCCCAAAAACACCATCTTGCTTACCTCAAAAGCAAATCTCAAACAGAGTACACAGAATGTACAGAATACACAGAAGTGTACTGCAGAAGTGTGGATTTGCTGAACTCCATCACTGCTATCTCCGCTGCGGAGATAAGAGACTGCACGTGGTCTGCTGAATCTCTCCAATTGGTTACCAATCTCGGAGTGGATATCAACGAACAAGTACACGCCTTTTTGAGAAAATACGGCGCTATTGATTATGATGAGAGACTTGTGGAAGTGGAGTCACGTGTTCTTGTGACAGCTAAGGAAGTTGAATTTGATTTCAGCAGATCTGATTTGCTGCCTAGTGTTCCGTACTACTCCTACTACAAGTCTATAAAGGAGCACAGTCTGCAGGAACAGGAGATAGCGAAAAGCTACAGATCCCTGATCGCATATAACAAAAACAATATATTCAAGCTTGTTGCCAGCATGGGCTGGAACAATGTGGTTTGCCTGTACAGTGCTGTCGGCGTTAACGAATTCAAGCAGCTTGGAGACTTCATTACAAACGTTATTCCAGCGAAAAGAAGCCAGCTGAAAGAAACACTAGCAAAGAATTCAGCCAATCCGATTGGTCCGGAGATAGGAAAGTACCTCAACATGGGCTACAAAGTGGATGAAGAAAACCTCAGTGCCTACAGCCGCCTGGACCAGAACGTGATCTTCAACATGCCGTCGCTCGCGCTAAACAGCATTCTGGAGGGACTGAAACCACAGAGTAGAACGGAGGAAAGCAACATTAAGGTGCTTCTCAAGCTGCTGGATACTTCCCAGCGGTATGTTCTAGAACTTATCTCCAAGAAACACGCTGAGAACCTGAAGGAACCCAAGTATGAGCAGTTTCTGCGTGCAACGTACCCAGCGGCAAAAACAGAGCCCCGATTCGACTACCAGAATGCTTTCAGGGAGTGTATTGATGCGTTCTACGACTCAAAGTATAAGAAGATACTGGCGGAGATCGACTCCTTCATCATTGAGGTCTCTGGAAGCGAGCAAAACACAGCAAGAACAGCCAGTGAGTGCGTTCTGTTTGACGAAAACATAGCCAAGTACAACAGGGAGGTGCTGGCGTACCAGAAGCTGTGCAGAAACGTGGAGCAGGGTCTCCAGTTCTACAGCAACCTGCAGAGCTCGCTGCAGCCAGAGACTGACAGGGAGAAGTAGGTCAAACTTAAACTGTGGGAGCCATAAATAAGGTCACTTTAACTGTGAGAGCCAGAAATAAGATCAAACTTAAACTGTGGGAGCCAAAAATCCGTCACGTTTAACTATCAGAACCAGAAATCCGTCACGTTTAACTGTGAGAGCCAGAAATGCTTCACGTTAACTGTCAGAACCAGAAATAAGGTCACTTTAACTGTGAGAGCCAGAAATAAGGCCACGCTGTTTCTTTTCTTCTCTCCTCTCACAAACTAATCCTCCTGGTCATGTGGTTGGGGCTTGGTTTCCTCTCTCTGTTGTTCCCGCTTCCAGGACTCAAACTTCACCCTTTTGGCCATATAATGCAGACCCTGTTTGTGCTTTCTCCCGCTCAGATGCAGCCTGAAAACGTCCTCACCCACAAGAACGAGCTTATTTCCGCTCCGGTCCTTGCAGGTTTCGCACACAAACTTGTCCTGCTCCAGCTTCAGCTGAATAGGGTTCGATATGTTCTCGAGTTTCTTGAGTTTCGTTGCATCCAGCATATGGGACAAGTTTTCTGGCGCCTGGTCAAACTTGCTGGTGTCTTTGCCCTGCAAAAAGCTGCTTGTAATGCATATGGATCGATCCTCAACATTATCCCTCCACACTGCCAGATCGCTAGCATCGAGAATGAATATATTTCTTCCTTTAATGTCTGGAATCAGCGTGTTTTTGATCCATTTGATCTGCTTCTTTGCATACTGTCTCGTTTTCGTCTTCATCACGTTCTTTCCCTCCTCAAATAGTTTCTGGTCCGTGCATCCACCTTCCAGCCAGGGCAGAAACTCTCTGAATCCGATCACCTGCCATATTCCTGACTTCATATTCTCCTCCAAATCATCCGCTATTTTATACTCTTTGAACCGTTCATACAAAAACTGGACCTCTTCCTTAGCACCTTTAGTAAACATGCTGTCAACTCTGGTGTCTAATCGTTTGTTCAGAACATCAGCATCACTGTAAACCCATAAAAACAGGGTATCATATCTCATAGAGAAGTCCTGTTTCAAGTAAATATCACTGGGTTTCTCGCCAGTTGAGTAGTATATCTCGAGCATCCGAAGCAGTCTCTTGCTGTCGTTTGGGTGCCATTTTTTCGCCATCGCTGGATCGATTCTTTCAAGTTCCTCGTATAACTTTGCACTGTCAAACTCGTGCTCCTCAATAAACGCTTTCTGATCAGCAGTCCAGTTTTCCTTCGAGATGGTCTCGTTTATGCTTTTATTGAACAGCGCCTGCAAATAGTAGTGCGTCCCACCAACCACAATTGGAAGCTTGGACCGTGAATGGATCTCGTTGATTTTGTCGTTGCACTGTTTTTCAAAAAGCTTCAGGTTATATGACTCTGTGAGGGGCAAAAAATCCATCAGATGGTGTGGAATTCCGTTCCTTTCTTCCACAGGATGCTTGTTGGACACAATACTGACCTCCTTATATATCTGCATTGAGTCTGAGTTGACTACTTCACCATTGAATTTGGTGGCTAGCTGGATGGAAAGATCGGACTTTCCAGTGGCGGTTGAGCCAAGAATAACGATGATTTTTTCCCGTTTAGTGCACATTTTGTTTGTTCTGTGGAGTGGTAGAAGTCTGTTTAGCATATATAGGCCGAAAATGGTACTTCTCTGCCGGATTGTTGGCTGTTTTGGTCCTGCTCATCGGAATATAATGCTGATGCGATGTATTTTATGTTTTATATTTTATATTTTATTTCACCGTATAAAAAGAAAAAGAAAAAAAAAGAATTGGACTGTGGCTGGCTAACTCCGACGCGTGCAGATGGTGTCATGTGATGTGTGGTCATGTGCCGTCCGGTCACGTTACCGCACTGCCGGCAGACTCCGTCTATCCCAAACAGGAAACCTGATTGCAACCACTGTTTAAGCATTTCACAGTTAGCTTATACATGTATAAGTAGCAGGCAGGGGTTCAGGCAGGTGGTTATACTGATGATCACCTCTGGCACGTCTACTTTCTTTCTGAATGATTACTTTCTTTTGAAACGTTTGTTTCCCTTTTAAAATAAATGGTTCCTCTTTTGAATCGTTTATTTCTTTTCTAAAACAATGTTTCCTCTTTTGCAACGTTTATTTCTCTTTTGAAACATCTGCTTCCCTTTTGCAACATCTGCTTCCTCCCATCAGCTCTCAAAATCACTCTCGTCCTCGTCAGAAAAACTAAACCCCGAAACATCCAGGTAGGATTTGCCGAGACTGTACGCCTTGAGCAGTGCGTGCTGCTTCTCGATGATCTCCTCCACGTGCTCGGTTTCCAGCGACAGACTGTTTTCGATGTACTTTTTGTTCTTAAGTGTGTAGTTGAGCCAGTACTTCAAAACGTTGGTGAACTTTCTCGAGTTGCTTATTGAAAGAGCCAAATCGCTGATTTCAAGGTACGAATTCGGTGTCGGAAAAGTGTTCAAGTAAGACTTGTCAAGCGGATAAGTCAGCAAACAGTCCTGGTCCCTGTTTTGGTCGGTTCTGGATATATTGACAGCACCGAACACGTGCGTTTGATAGTCATCTTTAAGCTTCCAGGATTTAAACTTGCCGTGCTGGAAATTCTTGGGTATCGTGAAGTTGGCAATGAAGTCAAACTCCTTATCTCCGTTTGCAGTTATGTTTGAGAGGATTTTCTGCTCAGAAACGCTGCTGTTGTCGTTGAAAGTGAGTCTTCTGACCAGCTCATTTGGAGTGATGTTATCTCCGCTGTCAAACACAGAATTTATGGTCTGGAAAACAAGTGACTGGCGCGAAATAGTGTCAAATGAACGGGCCGAATCGCCGCTGTACGAAAGCGGAAACAGAAGAGACACATCCTCCACACACTCCACTGTGTTTATGATGCTGTTCATCAGCATCATGGATCTGTCTGTCGGACTTAAGACTCCCTCACATCCTCCTCCTCCTGCGGAGTCACATGACAGAGAGTACTGGAACAGAGTTATTTTCGGAAACTCATCTCTTATATCCTTCAGTAAATCACAGTTTAAATAGCCCCATGCTGAGTCAAATTCTGACACTAGATTGAAATGTCTGAAAGTGTCGCATCTTTCAAGCCAGTGGTGCAATTTCTCGTCCCACAATTCGTTTTTCTGCATCCTGTACTCGTTTTTTCCTGATTCTGGCTGCAAAAAATACTTCACATACTGTTCTTCTTCTTCAGCACCATTTTCATTCAGCGGTAGGCTCACTGGGATGCGATTACTGTTGTATTTGTGGTTGTTGTGGTACCAGTCTTCACTCAAAATCAGGTTCTCGGGTTTAAGAAGAAACTTGTTGTAGTCCGTCCAGTACATGAACCCTTCAGGGTTCTCAAACTCATCCTCCTCAATTTCGGCTACTGTTTTTGGCATTTTTCCCGCATCCAGCTCTTTTTGGAAAGCAGATTGGCTTATCTTTCCGTTCAAAGTTTCGACTTTCTCGTACTTTTGCAGCACCTCATCGTCCACACTTTCACCGGTCCAGTTGCTGCTGTAGCTTCCACTGTTTTGGGTGTCGTAGAGTATGGATCTTGGCGTGTAGTAGGCGAGTTTTCGGAGCTTATCGACCCGCACATCAAGATTCACGCTGTGGTTTTCCCGGCAGTTGCCGCGGTTTCTTTGCTGGTGAAGAATGGACTCTTCTATGTTGTAGAACTGCGTCAAAAGATGGGCAGCGCTGTGGGAAAGCCCGATGTTGATGAACTGCTGGGAATAAGAGGGCATGTGGGTAGAAGTAGTGGAAAGTAGTGAAAAATAGGTTCTTTTGGGTAGCTAAATAGCTGGAATTAGAGTATTTGGGTAACTGATTAGTAAAAAGTAGGCGCTTTTGGTTACTTAAATAGCTGTAATTGAACTTTTTGGTTACTTAAATAGCTGTGATTGAACTTTTTGGGCGCTGAAATAGATGGAATTGGACTTTTTGGTTAACTAAATAGCTGTAATTGAAATTTTTGGGTGCCGAAATGGTAGAAATTGTGTGGTGAATAACCGTTGTTCCACTAGCTCATCCCAGATGTAAATTTGAAAATTATGATTTTTCACTTTTTTTTTTTTTTTTTCAAAATTTTGGCATCGGACATAAGGTTTGCGTTTTTCAAAGAACATCTATCGGACATAAGGGTTTGTTTGAAATGGGAGCCCATCGCACAGAAGTCATATTTGCAGGTTTGGCTTTGGTGTTATGAAAAGGGTGCCGGTTTGGGTAACAATGGCGTTTTTTTATAATAAGGGTATCGTGGCTCTTGCATCAACAACCGGACTCATAAAACCAAAATATCAAAAGTCACGTGATCATTTTGGCACGTGACTCTGTGTCCTCATGTTTGCCTGCTCTTTTCCAGCGCTTGGGGAGTGAGCTGTTGCTTTTGGGTTTCCAGATGGTGCTAGGGCCAGTTTTTCAGCCTAAACGAACCGCCTAAACGGGGTAAAACGCAGATTCTTAAATCCGCGAGCATTGCCCGCAAAAACAGCCCAGGAATCAGCACTGCAACGCCTTGTTCTGCGCTCTCCTGGCAAACCAGCAAACCTTAGCTTGTATTAAATGATAATTCTGTTTTAACAGCAAATAAAAGCCCATTTTTCTGGCAGAACTGCTGGTATTGTTGGTGCTCATCTGCAGAGATAACAATAATAATTCAGTTGAAGTGTTTGTCACGTGATCTTTGATATTATAATTTTTTTTTTTTTTATTTTTTTTTTCAAATTAAAAGCTTCAAATCTTAAACAAATTTACGTGTTTAAAACGCAACCTGACACGTATTATTTCACACCAAACACATCACATTGATATCAAGTATCCTGCACACAGTTTAAAGCAAAAACTTACTGTAAATACCACTGAAATATGTTACTAAGCGCATATTCATATCTGCTCTTCTTGCTTGTAATTCCATGTGTGGAATGTTTAAAATCAGGGCAAGACTACTATAAAATATTAGAGCTCCAAAAAGAGAACAATCCTACGGATAAAGAGATAAGAAAACAGTACCTGCAGCTGTCCAAAAAGTTTCATCCTGATAAGAACAGCGAAAATGATCCGACTATTGAAGAGAAGTATTTATTGATATCTGAGGCTTATGAGGTTTTGAGTGATGAGGAACTGAAGAATCTGTATGATCAGCATGGGCAAAAAGTATTTGAAGATGGCCCACATAACGCGAAACAATATGCTCAGCAGCAGCAGCAATTTAGAGGCGGTGGTGGTGGTGGAATGGAAGATATCTTAAACCAAATGTTTGGAGGAGGAAATCCATTTCACAGAGGACCTCAAAAAACTAACCCAACACTGGCACCAATAGAAGTTACTTTGAAAGATTTCTATGATGGTTTTTCCAGAGATTATAAGCTGGATCTGAGAGCCACGTGTGAGAAGTGTTCTGGAAGGGGAGGAAATTTATCCAGATGTAATAAATGTCAGGGATCAGGAAGAATCATAAGAGAATTTGTTCAGGGACATTTCAGGCAGCAAATACAACAGACATGTGATGGCTGCCAGGGAGCTGGAGAAACTCTGAAGAAAGTGTGTAATCATTGCCATGGAAACAAGGTAGTTATGAAACAAAATGACGTGATAGTGGATTTAAAGAGAGGTTTTGAACGCAGCGGGAGAATTGTTTTGGAGGGCCAGGGAGAACAGAATCCAGGAATGGAACGGGGTGATTTGTTGTTCCAGTTTGAGGAAATAAAGGACCAGGGCAATTATGGTTTCAGAAGACGTGGAAACAACCTGTACAAAACTGTCACTTTGACACTGAAGGAAGCTCTAAATGGAGGCTGGAAATTGGAGATGCCGCACTTTAGTGAAGATCTTTCGCCGTTTATTCTATCAAGAAAACAGCACGAGATGGTTGCTTTCGATGAGATTGAGATTCTGACGGGCTACGGTATGCCGATCTACGACAAGGAGCATGATGTTTTTGATGATGAGTTTGGCGATCTGATTATTGAGTACAACGTGATCATGCCGAAGGGAATGAAGGGCGCGTCAGGGCTGGATCTGGATGAACTATAGAGACTGCAGCTGAAAATGAGTGTGCTTAGTGTGTTGCTTTTATTTAAGACAAATCACTTGTTTGATGTGTTGCTTTTATTTAAAACTAATCACTTGTTTGATGTGTTGCTTTTATTTAAAACTAATCACTTGCTTAAATAAGTTGCTTTTATTTAAGAAAAATCAATTGCTTAATGTGCTGCTTTTATTTAAGACAAATCACTTGCTTAATGTGCTGCTTTTATTTAAGACAAACCACTTTCTTAATGTGTTGCTTCTGTTTGAAGGAACGTTTCTTTTAATAAAGCTCTTGTTTTTCATAACGACCGCATTATTTGGCTTTTCTAACCTGTTTCTGTGCACAGCACAGCTTTTGATATATAAACCATAAATATGCCTCTAGACTGCGATTCTTTCCCTTTTTGCTCTTGCGATAGCTGTGTTTCTTGTTTGGTATCTGATCAGGCATCTCGAAATAACAAATCCGTTGGAGATACCAAAAGCAGCTGCAACACCAGTTCTGGTCCAAAGAGGTAGCTTAGCATAGGAAACAAACATTGGTGATATATATTGGTGTGAAGGAAAATAAAAAAAACTGAAGGAGTTAGACTCAGAATATACTGGTGTAAAGTATGGTTTTTCTTTATAATGTAGAGATTGTTTGAAGACCTGGATTTGTTTTGCTGAAAGTGGCCTTTATATACAATTCAAAGACAGATATGGTGAGCTAAACAGGTGAAATAAAAGCTAAAACTCACCTGATACCTGATATCTGACATTATCTGATTATTCTTGATCACTTAGCTTTCTGCAAACAAGATATCTGTAAAAATGTCAAGGGTTCAGTTGCTTATCTTTTCTGAGCCAACTTACTCCTCGTTTCTACCGTTTATAAACAGCAAACAAAGGTAAATACGGTGAAATGACGCCAAACACGAGGAAAAATACGGTAAAATGACGTAAAATACGATAAAATAAGGTAACTTACGTGAAAGAGGGTAAAATGACGTCAAATAAGGTAAGACAAAACATGAAACAAGGTAAAATAAAAATAAAACAAGGTAAAATAAAAAAACCAGGGTAATACGACGTAAAACAAAATTGGGTGCGGTAGCAAAAACAGAGTAAGCTGGTGTTGTTCGGAGACATTATCACTGGTGAAAACGCGCGCGCCTCCCAGCCAGAACGCCAGCATTCATTCTTTCCCGTCCAGCTTTTTATTTCTTCTTTCTGCTCAGCTTTTTATTTACTCTTTCTGCCCAGGTTTTTATTTATTTCCACGCAAATAAAGTTTTCCCGTGCTTACGACGTATATGAGATATTTATAAACGACTTTTTTATCACCACAATTTGCACTTTTAATTAACCTTCGTAGGAAACAAACAATGGGAGAATTTTTGCTTGACAAAGTACAATTTTTGAAAAAAATCCATAAACGGTGGACGGCCGAGACAAAATAAACGTCAAAACGCGATAAAATACCTGCCAAAGTGAGACAAAATTGTACTTAAAAATTGTATTCAGCGCCTGCAGGCAGATACCAAAGCAAGACAAAAACACAGCCAAATACGAAAATTCAACAATTTGCTCAACAAAATTGAACATGTTGAACGTGTTGTTTGGCAAATAACAATGAATGCATATATGAATCTGCTGCTCTCGTTCATAAAACACTGGTTGCTGGAACCGCGGAGCAGGAAATATAAATATTAGGAATGGAAAAAATGTTACTTACCCTTATAGGCAAACTCCTATCTCCGACACTGTTTCAGAGCCACAATTACCCACTACCCTTGTTTAAAGGAAGTAGGGTAGACGGTAGATTTGTTGGTCCGTTCTCGCTGTACATTTTTCTTATAGCCGATAACTTATTTTTTTCTCCCCATGAACATTAATCAATAAACGTTAATTTGAAGCAACTACAGCTAATTAGCTTTAATTTGAAGGACTTACAGTTAATTAGCTTTAATTTGAAGGACTTACAGTTAATTAGCTTTAATTTAAAGGATCTACAATTAATTACCTTTAACTTGAAGGACCTACAATTAATTACCTTTAACTTGAAGGGCCTACACTTAACTACCTCTAATTAACTTAATTTAACTACCTTTAATTAACTTAATCTAACCTCAAACAACTACAGATCCATCGACAGCTCAGACTCAAGCTCCTCGGACTTAAACAGACAGTGGCCTGGCTCGCGGCAGACACTGCACTGGCGCGTCCAGCCCCGCAGATCGTAGCCTGAGCCGCCAGCAACGGGTCTATCTCCGACAGTCACGTGCTCCATGCCAAGCGTGTCCTTCAGCCACACGTGATTCACCATTCCTCCAGCATCAGCTCTCTCTCTAGGATCAGTTTTGAGCATTGGAAGCAGAAAATCGGTCAATTCTGCGGCTTCCTTTTCATCAAAATAGTATTTTTCAACCAAAACATCAAGTAGATTCCATGGTTTGAGCTTGCTGATGTTCTTCAGGTTGCCCTTGTCATCAAAAATATCGCTTGAATACTTGCCTCTGGTCTTCATTCTGGACGGAATTTTGCCCAGAAGCTCGATTATCTGCGCAATGTGGTCATCATCCTTAGTGTATGTTTTGCCTTTATTTGGGTCAAACAAAAAGTCCCCAGTGGCGAGCTCAAATACCAGGCAAGCCACAGACCATATATCACATGACGCACCCCATTTGTAGCCCAAAATGGCCTCTGGAGATCTGTATTCTCTGGTTTGAATGGAGTTTGTGTAGTGCTTGTCTATCCAGCAGCCGTTTCCAAGATCGCCGATCTTGATTTTGATAATGTCAGAGTTGCTGTTTGGAGATGGATTGAGAATATTCTTCACAGACTGGCTTATATTTGCATCGCTTTCCTCGCTGTTTGACCATGAACTGTTGCTGTAGTATGATTTGGTTGTCAGAACGGATGGGAGCGGCATGGAGCAGGAAACCACAGAGCTTTTCCGCTTTGGGTATATGATGTTTGAGAGTGAGGACTGCATAGTCTTCAAAAAGGATGGTCGTTCTTCCACAGTATCGTTCTTGTTTGTCTCATTTTCGCCATTCAAATCGTCAAAACTCTCAGCCAAAAACTCACCCTGCTCTGCTGTTTCTAGCTGCTTTTTCTCCCCCTCAATCTCCTTTCTTCTGATGCTTCTGAGCTTCATTTTCTCCGCTTTCTGCAGCTTCAGCATCTCCGTGATCGTCTCCAAATCGCCAATCTCCATCAAAATATTCTCCGGCTTGATATCTGTGTGGATGATGCCACATTTTCTGTGCATGTAGTCTAGAACCAGAAGCAGCTGCTTCGCTATCTGCTTCACATAAACAAGTGGCAGCTTCTTTTGCTGCGATCTTTGAATCAGCTTCAGCAAATTCTCCCCGAGAAGCTCAAATACCATGCATATGTGGTCCCCATTGGGACCCTGATGCACAAATGAGTCAAGCAGATTTATCACATAGTCTCTCCCGGAGTATTCGCTCTCGTCATGTGCTTCAAGAACAGCGTGCAGTAGATCAATCTCGTCTCGTGCGGCCTCAGTTGAGTCTCGTGACGCTCTCACTATCTTCAGGGCTACGTACTTGTTCTTGTCATCCTCTGCAGCATGCAGATCCTTGGCCAGCCACACCGTGGAGAAGTGTCCCCAGCCCAGTTTCTGGATTATTCTGTACCTGTTGTCGCAGTAGTACTGGTTTTTCTTTGTGGGGTGGTAGCCACCAAGCTTGTAGTCACGGGGATCCTCCTCGTACTTCAGCATCTTCCTGTCGATTTCCTCCTCGCCCTCTGAGCTGCTGAGCTCGTACTCGTCCCAGTCCTGTTTTGTATCGTTTGTATCATTTGTTTTATTTGTATCATTTGTGTGGTGGTTTTGTGGGGTTTTTGGGTCGTTTTTGGCCGCATGTGATGTGTTTGCTGCGTTTTGGAGGTTGTTTTCGCCACTCAAGCAGTTTTTTTGGTTACTTAAGCAGTTATTTTGGTTACTCAGGTACTTGTTTTCGTTACTCAGGCAGTT
Organism: Hanseniaspora lindneri; assembly: GCA_019649525.1. Taxonomy (NCBI): domain Eukaryota; kingdom Fungi; phylum Ascomycota; class Saccharomycetes; order Saccharomycodales; family Saccharomycodaceae; genus Hanseniaspora; species Hanseniaspora lindneri. Next base: position 11,559 of record JAFNJT010000152.1, read on the forward strand.
GTTCTTCTGGCAGCTCACGTGGCTGTTGTTTCCGTCATTTGAGCACGTGCTGTTTTCGGTTGATTGCTTGCCGTGTTTGCAGCCTGAATGGGCGTCGTTCTGGCCACCTGACAGCTCAGTATCTTCGCCTCCCAGGCCGTTCTTGCGCTGCTCACTTTGATTCTCCCGCAACGCAAGGGACAGTTTTGAAACTGGGCCATGTGACGCGCCAACGCCCTTTTTGGAGTCCTGGCTGCTGTGGTCGGAGTTAAGATGCAGTCCTGAATGCATTATTTGCCCAAAACTGATTACCTTTATCAAAATATTAGCCCAGTGCTGTGTGTTATTATTGGTTTGTTATTCTGTTTCCATTCATTTAAGGTTTACTCACCCACATTTTTTAGGACACAAATTATGATGGCCTAAGTCCGGGGAAGAAAAAATAACGGAGCTAAAAAAAATTCAAAAAAAAAAAATAAAAAATAAATTTGAAAAAAAAAAGACCATGTGCGGAGATAAGGTCGCGTGGTTTGGTTGACCATCAGAACTGCGCAGGAACAGAAACACCACAATGGAAATGGGCAGAGCGCAGTTTTTGACGGCAAATTTTGGAGTCAACAAAAACTTTAAATGTTGGAGGAAGGTGTGCTGGATGAGAATGTAGGATGTGGAGGCTCAGGAACAAAAGGAGTGTTTCGCGGAGATAAGCAAAAACAGTGTAAATCACGTGACCTAAGCTTTTTTAGCTCCGTCTTTATCCGCTTCCTGGCGCAGCCGTTGTGATTGCTGGATGGATTGTGGGTACCGGTGATCTGAGAAGTGCGGTTGGGCTGCGAAAGAATGGTTTCCAGGCTACTGTATGCACCGACTGGTTGCCCCCTGGTGCTCTCTTTTCAAAGCACGTGAAAAATTTTGTGCAGCTGGTGTTGATATGGTAGCGGTGGTGGACATGGTAGCGCTAGGAATTCTGCAAAAAAGTCGCAGACGCCTCCAGCAGAGCCAAAAATAGCAACTAGCCACCGGTTTTCAAAGCCCAGCGGTGCAGAAAACGCTGCTCTCCGCCATGTACGCAGTGCTCCTCTGGCCACACCAGCGTGTATCTCTCTCCAACACAGTAGTAACAATTTTACTTTCCATCACGTGACTTTTATTTTTATCACGTGACTTTTATTTTTATCACGTGACTTTTATTTTTATCACGTGACTTTTACTTCCACCAACCCACTCATCAAAACCCATCTCATTCTCACCTCCAAAGCGTCAAAATAACAGTCTGTATATAAACCAGACCTCCCTGGTCTGCAGAAGATCTAGTATGGCGAGTGGCCCGCTCTAAATCCGCCTCTTCCGCCCCTAAATCCGCCTCTAGATCCCCCTCTAAATCCGCCTCTACCCCCTCTAAATCCGCCTCTTCTTCCTCTAAATCCGCTCCTGTCAGTCAGCGTGTAAGGTCTTCCTGAAGGGCCAACATTTTTATTCTTCAGTGGCCCCTGCTTGGCCCAGTTCACTTTCCACGTGTACTGGCTGTCAAACACGTACTTTTTTTGGTCAAGATCTTCAAGACATCTTTCAGCATCTTCCCTGTTTTTGAAGGATACAAATCCAAAGGCCTGGTAGATGTTTTTTGGCGGCAAAATCACAATCTTGGTCACCTCACCAAAGGCTTCAAGAATCGGAGCTAACTCCGACGCCTTCACAGTCACAGGAAGACCGGAGATATGGAGGGTTGGTTCTTCCATAGGTTCTCTCTCAGGCTCGGGTTTAGATTCCTCGCTTTGAAGATCCACGTCCATGCTATCTCCGGCGCTGTTTTCGCTGTTCTGGATGTCAATCTCTGGTAGCGTTGTTGCTTGTTCTGGTAGCGTTGTTGCTTGTTCAGGTGATTGTTCCTGTAGAATTGGTTGTTGTTCTGTTAAAACTGCTTGTTCTGCTGGAAGAGCTACTTGTTCTGCTGGAATAACTGCCTGTTCAGCATTTCCAGCTGGTTGTTCTACTGGTAGAACTGATTGTTGTTCAGCTGGTTGTTCTACTGGTTGTTCAGCTGGTTGTTCTACTTGGTCAGGTGATATGACGGCTTGGTCAGGTGATGGAACTGACTGGGATTCCTGCTGCTCAGACATCGTGCACGTGGTGTGGTTTTCTAGGCTTTGGTGTATGTTTCCTATATGTTTGCTTTGATGTTCACTCTGAGAGTAATGTTTCAGAGACTGAACAAAAACAGCTACCATGTTTTTGTTGGTTTTTGCAGAGGAAAAAATAAAATAAACAAAGAAAACACGTGACTTGGCACTGTCCCATCGGAGTTAAGGGATTCTTCTTCTTCAGTTCTTATAGCACTGGCTTCTGCGCGTGAGCACGCCGTTTTGAAGTGTTCTTTCCATGGTGGCGGTTTTTGAGGCTTCTGAACTGCTGGTTGGCACCTTTTTGTTCCCGCAGAAGCCAATTTGGGGGCCTTTTGCCCGCCATACAGCCATTTTACACGTGACCCAGCCAACTTTCCCCCCAGCACCATATTTCCGCTCCAAATTTCAGCCCCAAAAAAGGAATCTCCGGCTCCGAAGACACAAATTCCGTGCATTGACGCTATCTTTTTTTGTTAAATCTCAAAACAACCAATCTTTCCACCGGCATTGACCGTGAAATCAGCGCCTGCTGGACAATTTTCTTATCGTTATTTGCTCGGACTTAACACGTTTCTTTTTTGTTTACCGAGTTTTTTAATTTTTTTTTTTTTTTTTTTTCTTGTTTTTTTTGCTAAAAAAATTAAAATTAACTGCCTCCTATTGACTCACTTTTTCCTAAAAGGGAATCAACTACCGTCTGCTTTTCCGAGAATAACGAAGTTGAAAAAAAAAAAAAAAAATTCACAATCTTTTCAAACAAATCAATTAAAAACAAAATTTTTGCTAAATCTAACACACTATATAATCACACTGTATCTGGAAGTTATTTTCTTATTTTACTTTCTAAAAAAGGATTTGAAAAAAGAATACCGTTAATAACCCACCAAAAACACCTTTACTTAAAAATAATGTCTGCCGTTGAACAAGTTTCACAAGTCTTTGACACTATCTTAGTGTTGGATTTCGGATCCCAATACTCCCACTTGATCACCAGAAGATTGAGAGAATTCAATATCTACGCTGAAATGCTGCCATGCACCCAGAAAATCAAGGATCTTGCCTGGAAACCAACTGGTGTTATCTTATCAGGAGGTCCTTACTCAGTTTACGCTGAAGATGCTCCACATGTTGATCCAGAAGTTTTCAACTTGGATGTTCCAGTTTTAGGTATCTGTTACGGTATGCAAGAATTGGCTTGGTTGAACGGTAAGCAAGTTGCTAGAGGTGAAAAGAGAGAATACGGTCCTTCCACTTTGCAAGTTATTGATGCAGCCTGTCCATTATTCAAAAATGTTGACCACTCAACTGTCTGGATGTCCCACGGTGATAAGTTGATTGGTTTGCCAAACGGATTTAAGGTTGTCGCCACCTCAGACAACTCCCCATTCTGTGGTATCGCCCATGAAAGCAAGCCTATTTATGGTATTCAATTCCACCCAGAAGTTACCCATTCTGCCAGAGGTAAAGAACTGTTGAAGAACTTTGCTGTTGACATCTGTAAGGCTGAGCAAAACTGGACCATGGAAAACTTCATTGACACTGAAATCAAGAGAATCAGAAACCTTGTTGGTCCAACTGCTGAAGTTATTGGTGCTGTTTCTGGTGGTGTTGACTCCACTGTTGCTGCTAAATTGATGACTGAAGCCATTGGTGAAAGATTCCATGCCATCATGGTTGACAACGGTGTTTTGAGATTGAACGAAGCTGAAAACGTCAAGAAGAATCTTGGTGCTGGTTTGGGTATCAACCTTACCGTTGTTGATGCTTCTGAAGAGTTCTTGAGCAAACTAAAGGGTGTCACTGATCCTGAAAAGAAGAGAAAGATCATTGGTCACACTTTCATCCATGTCTTTGAAAGAGAAGCTGAAAAGATCAAGCCAAAGGACGGCACTGAAATCGAGTTCTTGTTGCAGGGTACTTTGTACCCAGATGTCATTGAATCCATCTCCTTCAAGGGTCCTTCTCAAACCATCAAGACCCACCACAACGTCGGTGGTTTGTTGGACAACATGAAGTTGAAGTTGATTGAGCCATTGAGAGAATTGTTCAAGGATGAAGTCAGACACTTGGGTGAATTATTAGGCATTCCACATGACTTAGTCTGGAGACACCCATTCCCAGGTCCAGGTATTGCTATCAGAGTTCTTGGTGAAGTTACCAAGGAACAGGTTGCCATTGCCAGAAAGGCTGACTACATATACATTGAAGAAATCAGAAAGGCTGGTTTGTATGGCCAAATTTCCCAGGCCTTTGCTTGTTTGTTGCCAGTCAAGTCTGTCGGAGTTATGGGTGACCAGAGAACCTATGATCAGGTGATTGCTTTGAGAGCCATTGAAACGACTGACTTCATGACTGCTGATTGGTTCCCCTTCCCACACGAGTTCTTGAAGAAGGTTGCTGCTAGAATCGTGAACGAGGTCGATGGTGTCGCCAGAGTCACCTACGACATCACCTCCAAGCCGCCAGCCACTGTTGAGTGGGAGTAGGTTGGTTGTGGTGAAGTATATATCCGCTAATCATGTGAGCCGACTCTGCAGCACGTGTTTGCATCTGTGTAGTCTCTGTTTAGTTTACATACTTGAAGGTGAGTTTTTGCACTTGAAGGTGAGTTTTTTACGTTATGGTTGCGTTTTTTGCATCTGCTATTAAGGTTTTAGTGCTTAAAGTTGCGTTTTTGCTTTGAAGTCGCGTTTTTTGCTTTGTAGTTCAGTTTTTTACATTATTGTAGCGTTTTTTACGTTATTGTTGCTTTTTTTACGTTATTGATGCGTTTTTTACAACTGCTATTAGGATTTTCGTACTTGAAGTTGCATTTTTGCTTTCTACTTTAGTTTTTTACGTTATTGTAGCGTTGTTTACTTTGAAATTGCGTTTTTTAGAACTGCTACTAAGATTTTCGTACTTGAAGTTGCGTTTTTACATCTGCTACTGAGATTTTTGTACTTGAAGTTGCGTTTTTACATCTGCTACGGATATTTTCGTACTTGAAGTTGCATTTTTACTTTGAAATTGCATTGTTTACTTTATTGTTACATGTTCTGCATGTCTGTCACGTGGCACCACGTGCTACAGCATGAATAGTCGCTGCATACTTGCTGCAGAGTCTGTGCATAAAAGCTGCATAATTGGTGCATAGTTGGGGCAGTCGTTTCTGGCAGAAAAGGTTCTGCACGTGATGTGGTTTGGCCGGGCAAGTGTACTGATGCTTTTCCACGTGACCACTGCGGCTTTAACAAAAGCATCGGGAAAGTCCGGTCGCACCTGAATCTTCGGAACTTCCGGTCCCGCAGCCAAAGATTTCGCACCTCCCGTGCAGGCGGCCATAAACTGCAAACTAGCCATTATCGCAGTATCTTTCCAGCGTCTTTTTGCCGCTTTTGGACAGGAACATTTCAGAATCTCATATGATCACAAGCAGCTTCGGCTTGCAGCTAGCCGAGTTTTCAAGTTTCCTAATGCGGAATAACCGTCCCTGCAGGGTGTTTCTCAGCCCACAGGAGTCAGCTGCAAAGTTTTACGCGTCTGAGAGACCAAATAGATTGGCAACTAACGCGACCTGAAATTCTTGTCACGTGCTTATGTCGCCGAATTCAATGACAACCTGGCACGTGAAGAAAGGAACAAATAAACCGCTTTTTGTCAAAAAGGTATATAATTCAATGCATCAGCCCGCCACATTCACCGCTTCAGTTCCCATCTGCTCCAAATATCACATATATAACTCCCAGCTCACCAGAACGGTGTCTCTGTCGGAGATAAGCACATGCCTCTCTAATATGACTGCTTGCATCGGAGATAACAGAAAACATATTTTTCACAATCCCATCCCAAAAACTGTGAAAGTTGCACTTCATTATAACCCAAAAACATCACACTTTGCACCAAAAACATCACACTTTACACCAAAATTGTGCTGTAAACCGTCTGTTCTGAGCACCAAATCCGATCCCCAGCTATGCAAAACGTCCTGCTGCTCAAAACAAAAACAACTCCGAACGATCCGTACGATGATCTGCTGAATGAAAGTGAAATAAACCACCATTTTATTCCTCTTCTGACTCACAAACATCTGCCAGAAGAGTGTCTTGAAAAGCTTCAAAATGAGCATAAGGAGATAGATTACTTGATAATAACATCGAAAAGAGCTGTGGAAGCACTCCAGCAAACCATTTTGCCCAGTTTGAGTGCTGAAATTGTTGATTACTTGCTTCAAATACCTATCTTTACAGTTGGACCAGCTACAGCAGATTTCCTATTACAGCTAGGATTCACCAACATAAAAGGAGGCTCAGATGCCGGAAATGGAAGCATTCTGGCAGATATCATAGCCAATGATGATGAGGGAAATTATAGGGATAAAAATGGTCTTTTTCTGGTTGGTGAAATCCGTAAGGATATAATACCACGTAAACTTCAGCCAGCTGGATTTAAGCTGGTGGAAATTGTAGTCTACACAACCACCTCAATGGATCACATTGAGCAGCGGTACAGCGAAAAATTGAGCAGAAACTGTGAAAATATCGTTGTTTTCTTCAGTCCCCAGGGCACTGAGGATATTGTTAAGAAAGTTGGTGATGTGGATAAAATCATCAGCATTGGCCCAACAACAGAAGAGTATTTGTTGGGCAAAGATATCAAAGTGGATGGTGTTTGTGAGAAACCAACCGCTGAGGCGCTGCTGAAGCTCTTGAGTGCTTTTAAGTAATTATTATCCCGTTCTTTAAACAACTATTTTGTTGGTTAATAATTATTGAGTTGTTTGAATGGTTATCCTACTGTTTAAACGACTATCCTACTCTTTAAACGACTATCCTGCTGTTGAAATCGTTATTCTGTTGTTTAAATCATTAATCCTACTGTTTAAATTACTAATACTGCTCTTTAAATGACTAATCCAGCTGTTTAAACGACTATCCTGCTGCTTAATGATTATTCTTCTCTTTAAATGATTATGATGTTCTCGTTCACATTCACAAAGTCAGATTTATAGAAACAACTTACTGCCTCAGACTCTTTTTCGTCACACATTCTGACTCTGATGTGGGGATACTTCAAATACCCCCTTTTAATAGGAATCAAGTTGATCTCAAAAACCTCTGAACCACTGTTTTCATCGACATAGAACTTGTTAAATCCACCCACCAACCAATCATTTTGCTCCTTTTCATCCAGTATTATGCATTCGTATACTGCACCGCTTTTATTGGATGGATAGTTGTGCTTTTTATTTATTTTCAGGCTGTACTTATAGCAATCACCCATTTTCAAGTTTGTTTCTTTGAATGTTTTCTGCAAACTTATAGTAAACAGCGTTCCTACCTGCTTGTCTTCAAAACATAGAGATTTATGAAAAGTCTGCAGTTTTCCAAATTCCCATATACTATCGTCTTTATTAAGTTGTATTCCATCAAATAACTTCCTGTAAATGCACATTAAGGTGTTTATAAACACATTGTTCAGAGTGTCAGTTGACGCGACAAAACTTTCCAAAAAGCTTCTAAACTCAACCTCATCGTAAACATTTAACTTGATAGTTTTGAAATGAATAAACTGGTTGATGTGAAACTGTAACTTGGGTAAGATGTTTCCAACCCAAACCTTTTTATACAAAGATAAATGTTCAAACTCATCCAGAAATCGTTTTGTCAAATAACCCCTTATGGATGATAACAGCGTCATGTATTGCAGTTCATAAACAAAGTTGAGGTTCTCAACTTCCCTCAGTTTAAAAAAGTTTCTAAAATTTGAAAGTGGATTGTTTGGTAAAACAATATTCTTTATTTCGGAATCCAATTCTGTTTTTACAATGTTTGCTTCACTTTCATTTTTCAAATGCCTCTCTAGCAGACTTGTGGAAATGATATTAAATGGTTCAAAAGCTGAGTCTACAGTGATTGTTAAATATGTGGCACTTTCTTTTGGAATTAAGGCTGGAGATATTAGCAAAGGATTGGTAAACTGGGTTGAAACAATTCTTGTTTCTTTAAAACTTTCATTGAGAGTCGTTTTTAGTTTGAAAACAAAACCAATGTTGGGAGTGAATTCAATATTTTTATCGTTTAATTCAAATTTCAGAACAGAACGCATATCCTTTTCAGTAAACGAAATTCTTGGTTCGCCATTTTCTTTGAATACCAAAAATGCTGGTTCTAAAATTTGTAAACTCACAGCTAGTGTATCTTTGGCGTTGAAGTTACAGTATGAGATATCAAGTGATATAGCTTCATCTTCGTATTCAGAAGACTCTCCAATTGTAAGCTCAAATTTCTCTGGATGAAACAGATTTAGTATATTCATAATCAATCTCTCTTCAAATTCTTTAATAAATATTGTGTTATTGTCGCTTAAAAAAAGCTCAAGAGAAACCAGTTCAAATTTACCAAAGCTCACATCATAGCACCTCAAAATTAGGTTATTTTTATCAGTCAGTTTGGCATTGTAGGCTTCAAATACTAAAATTTCATCAGAATCAAGATTTCTCATTTTCAGTTTAACCAAATTCAAATTAAGAATAATTTGAGAATCAATCAGCCAATCCCATGTAACATTTATGTAGTAGTAATGGCATTTTTTAGAAATATCGTATTCTAAGTTTGAAACCAGTCCAACATTTAAATCAATCAGTCTGCTTAGTGGGTAGATGAGATCTGTGTTTTCATTTAATTTTAAAAACTTATTCCATGTTTCCATCTTTCTGTTTAAAGATCTATAGCATTTGTCGTTGTTTTTCATCAAACAAATAAAGTTTAAATAAGAATTGGCTAGTACAGTAACTATTGGAACCAATTCATCATCATCAATTATCTTTGCCAAATTATCTTTTTGGTATAATTTTTCCAGTGAAGCACTGTAAATCTCAAGCAATTGGATTGACAGATCCTCCCATTTCATGATATTATAGTAATACTCAAAAGTCGAGTGCAGAATAGCAATAGTTTTTTCATGTTGACCAAATTTATTAAACACAATAGCTATATCTGATGACAATAAATCAACAGTTATAGGTTTTAAATCTTTCCAGTATGAAATTGCATTTTGAGTTAAAGTGATGAAGTGGTCTAAAATTTCATCTTCGGAACTATGTAAGTTTTCAATTACATTCAGGCCAGACATTTGAGCTTTGAGTGGGTTATCATTCAATTTAAACTTTAAAACAGCACTAGAATCTACCATATTTATCCATGACTGTCTCTTTATTGTAGCCAGTTTTCCTAAAAATAAATTCCATTCTTTTTTGTTTGCTTCTGTTACAGTATTATCGGGTGATAGATTGAGTAGAATCAGTGGTAGTTTCATAAAGAATTCTTCAATCATCAAGTAAATAAATTTATCCAGGCCTTTGTCATTGACAAATATTCTTTCAACTTGCATTAAATAATCATCAATTATTGTTTTATGTAACAAAGCTATATCATCATTTAGCAACGGCTGATGCTTTAAAAATAAAAGTTTCAGTACTGACAATAGTCTAAAGTTTAAAACATCTATGTATGTTACTGTGTCTTTCTTTAGCAATGGAACTTTATTTGATGTGACAAATAAATCAATATCTATAACATTCAAACTTCCAGGAAGTAAATTTACCAAAAATTCTGGATTAGATATGTAGTTTTTGGTAAAATAATCCAAATAAACAGAAGAATATTCAACTATACCAAATCTCAAGTAAAGATCTATAAATTTGCTGGTTCTATAAATGTCATCTTCAAGAATTTCAAAACTCTTCAATTTAATGTTTAAAGAATTTAAAACTTGTTTTTGAAGTTTTAGTAAAAAGCTTGCATAAAAATTATTTTTATCTTGCACACTTTTGTAAAATATTGGAACTTGAAGTATGTTTTCTGGTTTAATTGTTGGAAAATCCTTTTCAATTTTTTCCAGCAGATTTAAACTATTGAAAAACTTGTTATCGCTAATATCCTCACTTGTGGTTTGAACAAAAACGATTCCTAGATCATAAGTTAAGGTTTCAGCTGTCGTGCTAGAAAGCCACTGGTGTATTAAAGGCCTGATTTTCTTTCTATACTCCTCTATAGTTTTACATGTGATTATAAGATTACTGAAGAAAACATTTCCATCCTTAACTTTATCATCACTTTTTATTTTTATATCTAGATTTTTGATGGTAGAAACATTTTCTTCAGGAAACCTTTTGTAATGAATGTTGTGGAGTGGAAAGTATTTGTCAATTTCGTGTCGAACATTTTCAAAGATATTCAGTGGATCAAAATAAGTTACTGAAATTTCGCTCATTGCTTTTTGAAGAGAAGAAACAAGTTTAGCAGCCTTTATTCAAATAATACAAAATTGCGATAGCTATTTAAAAAAAAAATAATAATAAAGATTAATAAGGTTACACTGTTCCTGGTTGGTTTGTTTAAAGTTTTAATAACCTTATGATTTGATGCTGTTTTAAAATTTCAGATCAACTTGTTTATGACAGTTGGTATAAAAAAATAAAAGCAAAAAAATTAAGCACTCCACCTGGGGGTCGAACCCAGAATCTCTTGATTAGAAGTCAAACGCGTTGCCATTACGCCAGCAGAGCTGCTAATTTTTGATACAGATTTGTTACAGTGCAATTTGTAGTCGCTCTACAAATTCAGCAGTTTTGACGAAAAGTAGATTTGATCACTACTGGAGT
>JAFNJT010000153.1:0-22207 GCA_019649525.1 Hanseniaspora lindneri
GTGTACACAGTGGTTTCTTCTAGGACAACATCTGCGGTAAATGTTGTAGTTGTAGAAGGCAAATAGCTGTCAGTCAAAGTAGTATAAGTAGTAGATGTAGTAGAAGTGTAAGAAGTTGAAGTGCCTGTCCATGGAAGAGTGGTAGTTGAGTCTTTTCTATAAGAACATGTATCAATCTTGTCATAGTGATAACCAAAATTGGTGAAATCGTTAGTTTTTTTCCCTGTTGGATCAGTGTAACTAAAATCTATAGCACCATCAGCACCTCTATTAACATAAAAAATGTTTATTGGATAAGCTACATTTGCAAACAAGTATAAACTTACTTCATTATTTCCAGTTGGTCCTGAACTACCCCAAGTTGATTGAATTTGATTATCTCCACCTAAATCATCACCTGGATTATAGTTTCGGCAACAATCTGGATTTAAAGCATGTCCTGCACCAATGTTAACAATAGCTAAATCGTCAATATAGTTGATTTTAAAATCATATGTTCCAGTAATATTAGGAATTATAAAACCGGTTAGATAAAATGCAAAATTTGTAACCGGAACAGTTAAAGTTGTTCCATCTGGTTTAAAAAGAGTTGGAACTTTATTCCAAATTTCACTACGACCACAGGGACCATTGCATAAAATATCTGTATCAAAATAAAACTTGCTAGATGTAATTCCTGTAGCAATGACGCCTGCTTTTGTATAAACCGTGTGTGATTGACCTATGATTGATCCGTCACCAACATAACCCCCATTTAAATAACCAGGTGAAGTATAAAGATTAAGGTTTTGAATACCAATGTTAGTACTTGTACTGTAACTAGACCATGGGTAGTAGTAGACGTCACCAACAAAACCGGAGATTTTTTGTGCACTGGTTTCCAAGTAACATCCCGGAGCGTCGCCCAAGTCTGTAAAGCCTGTGGCATCGAGGACTTGGAGAAATCTGAATAAAAGAAAGAACGTAAGAATATTAAACTTCTTTATCATCAATAATAAAACTTTTGGTTTTATTTATTTATAGTTTTTAATACTAAGGAAGTTTTTAAACCATATAATGCTCAATTTTTTAAATTTTCAGCTGGAGGTAGCAAAGAAGCACTTGCTTTATATACAGTTTCTGAGGCCAGTTTGTAGCAATAGATGTTTTCATAAAATTCTAGGGGACATTTTTTAACCACTGTTTTGGCAGCTTTTAATTAAAGGGTTCCTCCGTGTAATTTAATGAGATTTAGTAGTAAACTTTCTTCCACAGGCAAATAATTCAATTTTATTTTAAGGGAATAAGGTTTCTGTAGTCTATTTTGTTGTTTAAAAAAAGGGTCCATTTTTTTTTTTTTTTAAAAATTTATTTTGTTTTTTGTTGTTAATAAGAATTTTAAGGTAAAAAAAATATAATTTTTCAAAAAAAAAAAAAATATAAATCACCAAACTAGTGTTGTAAATATGGACCAGTGTCTTTAAAATCTAAAAAAGGGAGTATTTTTAAATTGCTTCAGCATCATTTTAAAAAGTTTTTGCGGATTGCGCATAGAAGAATCAGTTAAAAGTACCCCTTTTACCGATATCATTATGTATCCGTTTTATTGTGAAAGTTTTCACTTCATCTTGATACGTAAATAAAAGCTTTACAGCAACTGTTCTTGATATTGTGATAGCTAAACATGCATCTCATAGCCTAAAGTATTAATTAATATTAACCAAATGTAAAAAAGGTAAAATTAAATATACAGCAAACTATTTCTATTTTCATTACAATAAAATTGACGTAGGTTTAATTTGCAGTACATAAGTGCTTTTTAGCCTAGTATTTTTGAAAAATGTTTGGTTTTTTTTTACCAAAAAAAAAATAATTCGAACGTGTAAAAACAGGTTAACGCATTTAAAAAGGATATAATAAGACTTCTTTTTCATAAAAATATGGATTCTATTATTAAAACTTTCTGACAAAATATAAAGTTCATGTTTTTAAGGACATGAATAGTATACAAATAACACTTCTAGAGTTTAGACTTAACATGCTAACAACTGAACCAATTAGAGATTTAATTTTGTAGATTTAAAAAAACCTATACAGAGTACTGAACTTCATAATAAAGGTCCCTATATTTTAAAAAAAAAAAAAAATCATAAGAAAAAAATTAGATCAACAGCATAAGTAGCTATATTGTAGGTAAATAAGCTTCTCAAATACGTTTTTCTGTTTCCAAATGATAGTAAAGTTTGCGTGTTTCTGTTCTTTAAATTAATAAAATCGGACATATTTTAGGCAGGATTTATCTTAAAAAACTTTTACCCATTGTCGGATATGGGCTGACACATGATTTTTGATAGAAAATAGGTGTGTTTAAAGGGGCTAATAATTATTGGTTGATTCTAACTCACCTGTTTTCTGCGTAGAGGAAATCAAGAAGAATATCTAATACTCTTTGATATTAGATATTTAGATTTATTTACGAATAAAATATTTTCAAGATTCGCCTACGAAAAATATTTAGTGAGTTAGAAAAATATAGTAGCTTGTTGCTTACCTAAGGTAGCGGTGTGAATGTGTCTGGGTAGATTTAGTAACGTGACTCCTACCTTTATTTCTATCAATTTTCCATATCAGTGTTAGCAGAGGTTTTTGAAAGATTCAAGCCAAGTAAAATTTACTTCGCTAGAAAAAACACAGGTAATTTAATTGCCTTCCTGAATAGGAAAAATGATAAGTTTACTTATACAAAAACTAATGAGTTTTTGTGTTAATCCTTATAACTTATTTAGGCAATAATTAAATGGTACAAAAAATTACAAACTTGTTTATTTACATATACCAGTAATTTATACAATTTATTCTGAAGAAACTAAACATATATAAAGGAAAACTTTTCTTACTTTACTTCAATATGTTTAATTAATTATTTGATAATGTTTAAGCTAGAGAATTAGATAAAGAAACCAATCAAAACAAATACTCTTGTTTCATGTCTTAACTTTATTTAAAATAAGAAATAAAAAATACTAATAAAATATAATATTTATTATGTCTACTTCTAATTTAACGTTTGCTGAAGCCGATATCTCCGCTGTTAACGCTGCTGAAATGTTGTCTCTCCTCCTAATATAGACAGCAACACCCGAGAAAATTTGCCCGAACGGGTTAATTCTCAACACATATTAAAGCACTTGCATCAAGCAATACTTGATGATTTTTATTTTAAACTACCAGTATGAAAAAATATAACTGTGCAAAATTTGTTACAGTGCAATTTGTAGTAGCTCTACAAATTCAGCAGTTTTGACGAAAGTAGAGTTGATCACTACTGGAGTCACAGATGAGCCTAGTTCAACTGTCATTGAACTTTAGATCTGCAAAACTGAAAGCTTCTTTATAACACATCATATGATGACGGTCTCGGTCTTTAAGCATAAAGAAGTGATTATTGTGTTTTCGGTGTTAAGTGAACCGGCGATAAGGAAATTATATTTACTTAAATTCAGAGATGAGATAACGTAAATGCAAATAGCGTTAACTAAGCAATACAAAGCTATTTAGAAAACCAGGCACAAGCCGTTATCTTAAAGTGGGACGAAATTATAATTTATAACTAATTCCATCGGAATTTATTAGAAAGATTATAATTTCTTACAACCATCTCTGAGAACCAAAAAAGGTTCAAAAAACATAATTTATTTTATTAAAATTACTGCGTAGTTTTGGATAAGTTATGATTGTCAAAAACAGAATAGAAAGAAAGGTTTCTTTCGTATTTTAGTTCTATTACATTGGAAATGAAATAGATGAAAGCAATAGTAATAGTTATTAGAAACCAGAACTTTATAACTCAAAGAAGCATTCCTTGAGTTAAGCGTGTCACTGTTTATAATTGGATCGCATAACAAGTTATTATTCTATCCAGAGATACTAGAAGATACTACTATTGACTTTCGGTTTCAGGTTCCCACGTAATAGTTTTAATATACTCTTTTAAGACAATTACAGAATCAACATTATCCTTCGACATTGTTAAATACACACAAGTGATTTGTACTTATAAAAGACTTCCACATTTACGCTACACATTTAAATATACTGCTTTTATATTTAAGCACGCCGATAATTATATCTTCATATATAGTTATTGAACAAACAAATAAGAAGTACAATTACAGATTAAAAGAGGTTTTAATCATATTGCTTTACTAAGTCACGCCTGACCTAGTAGTAACGACAAATGTGTAACAAAATTTTCAAAAAAACATACCTGTTTTGTTTGCCCTAGTGTATCACGTGATTATTCAATAACATGTATATTCATTTTCAAATCCAGCAGAGCAAAAGCGGGACTGAGTTTATAGGCCAAATTTATTACGCCAAACGGTAAATCTTGAATGAATCCCATCGATTCAAGAAGCCTCTGTTGTTTTAGAGCTGGGGAATCTTTGGAAAATTGCATTCCCACACGTGTCTGAATTTGAGTGCACGTGGTTTGAGAAGGAGGAAAGCACGATTTCTGGATTGTAAAACATGAAACCACAAAAAGCGACCAGCAAGACGTATTGATGCTTTTAATGGCGCTATAAGACGGCATTGACAGCTGCTATCCATGAGCAAAAACGCAGAATCACGTGACTCGCCCAAAGGAATACTTGAATCTGTGTTAACTCCGTTGAGCAACTAGCTGCCCAGGGAGCACATGATTGCTTGATTTGGTAGCGCGGATTTCATGTTATCACCTTACTGTATTCTGGTTAGTGGAACTGAAGGCCAATGATTTTCTTGTTGCTACGAAACCCAAATGACAGTTTTTCTGTGCCAAAAATTGCCTCTGCCCTTGACTTCTACGTCTGCAGGGTCCTTCACACCACGCCAGCACTCGCATCACCACATTGTATGCATCCCGTCTGTGTGGCCCTTAGAAATCATGCACAGTTTAGGTTGTATTATTCAAAAAAAAAAAAAAAAAAACTCACCTTATACGATATAATTATTCTTTTTTTCCGGAGGTAAAATTTTCAAAGTGGAACTGATATTCAAAATATGCATAAAATCTCACTATTTTTTTTTTGACTGCTCACATGATTTATGTACCGAATATTGCAACAAGCAACTCACCGCATTTAAATTTGACAATTATGCATAATACGGTTGACATTATTGGGTGTCATTTTTTTTTTTTTCTCAGCATATATAAATGACAACTTTTTAGGAATATTTCTGATTTCAATTTTCTTTTTTATTTTCATTTTTAATTAAATTAACTATATTTTAAACAAATAAATAGACATAAAACCATCGAACAACATAAGTTCAACTAATAAATAAAACTAATATAACATAAAAATGGCTGTCCCAACTACTCAAAAAGGTGTTACCTTCTACGAAAACAACGGTGAATTGAAATTTGAAGAAATCAAAGTTCCAACTCCAAAAGCCGATGAAATCTTAATCAACATCAAATACTCCGGTGTTTGCCACACTGATTTACACGCCTGGAAGGGTGACTGGCCATTACCAGTTAAGTTTGATCCTTACTGTGTTGGTGGTCACGAGGGTGCTGGTGTTGTTGTTGCCTTGGGTGAAAATGTTAAGGGCTGGAACATTGGTGACTACGCTGGTATCAAGTGGTTGAACGGTTCCTGTATGAACTGTGAAGAATGTGAACTATCCAACGAATCCAACTGTCCACAAGCTGACTTATCTGGTTACACTCACGATGGTTCTTTCCAACAATACGCCACCGGTTTGGCCGTTCAAGCTGCCCACATTCCAAAACCAGAAGCTGGTTCTGAATGGTACGGTAAGGAAAACGAATACTTGGCTGAAGTTGCCCCAATTCTATGTGCCGGTATCACTGTCTACAAGGCTTTGAAGTCAGCTGACTGTAAGCCAGGTCAATGGGTTGCTATCTCCGGTGCTGCTGGTGGTTTAGGTTCTTTGGCTGTTCAATACGCCAAGGCTATGGGTTTAAGAGTCATTGGTATTGACGGTGGTGAAGGTAAAGAAGACTTATTCAAGAAGTGTGGTGGTGAAATTTTCATTGACTTCACCAAGGAAAAGGATGTCCCAGCCGCCATTGTCAAGGCTACCAACGGTGGTGCCCACGGTATTATTTCTGTTTCTGCTGCTGAATCCGCCATTAACCAAGCTACCCACTACGTCAGAACCAACGGTACCATTGTTTTGGTCGGTTTACCAGCCAACGCTTACTGTAAGTCCAACGTTTTCGAACAAGTTGTCAAGTCATACAAGATTGTCGGTTCTTACGTCGGTAACAGAGCTGATACCAGAGAAGCTTTGGACTTCTTTGAAAGAGGATTGGTCAGATCTCCAATCAAAATCGTTGGATTATCTGAATTACCAAGAGTTTTCGAAGAAATGGCTGCTGGTAAGATCTTGGGTAGATACGTTGTTGACACTTCCTACTAAACGCATATACGTCATGTGACAGAATATAATGAAACTTTTTAATGAACCAAATAGAGGAATATTTAGTGTATGTAAGTTGAATATGAATATATGAAAACTGAAACTGGAATATTTTCGCCTGTGTAAACGAGCTTTTTTTTATTCATTTTTATGAATATTCATTTTTCGTTTATTCATTTTTTTTTTCCAGGGATCGGCTCGTTTGGAAAAACGCATATCTGCTGCCCCGTCGGCTAAAATAATCAACCCTTTTTTTTGACTAAAATAACACAAATTTATAAACGACGCCGGAGGTAAACACCCCACCAAAATAATTTGCCTTTTTTCCGCGCTAGAAACTGCCGCAGAAAACACCGGAAAAATCTAGCACAGGTGCTGTCTCTTCTACAAGAGACGTTTTCAAAAGCAAACGGCGTGGTGTGTCGCGTTTGTTTCCCCGAAACTAGCGGAGGCTGTGCAGAGCGAACGGATCCTGTGCGCGGAGCGGAAATTAAGAGCAAAATTTCCCAATCCGGAAAACGCATAAACTTTTTCCGCTCACACCGCAAAAAAATGGCGATGTGTCACGTGGTTTAATTTGCTTTTAATCACGTGCTTCAATTCAACTGCAATCACGTGCTTCAATTCAACTGCAATCACGTGTCCTTTCAAAAAATTTCTTTTTCATATTTCACTCTCAACTTTCTTCAAAACCATCAAAACAACTTCCCATCAAACATCATATCTCTTTCAGGAAACCAAAGCAAACCTCCCCCCATCCAAAGTAACCAAAACTATATAAATATGAGTACCATAAAGTATTCTGTTCTACCCAATCATGATGGATCATGTGAACTATCCACTCAAAACTCAAAGGTAATCGTCGGTATTTCCGGTCCGCTAGAACCTAAACAAAGACACAGACTTCCTCTACAGTCTGCTATTGAAGTAGTTATAAAGCCGTCATTCGGAATTGGTCCAACCACCAGGGAAGTTTTGATGCAAGATAAGCTTGCAACAGTGCTGCAATCAGTCATTGTCACTGAAATATATCCGAGAAAGTTGATACAAGTTAATGCTCAGATACTAGAGTCTCCCTTTGATGAATTTGGTTCTATGAATGGTAACACATTTAACGAACTTCTATCTTCAATGATAGATTTGAACTCCTGTTTCAATAGCAGTTTCATATCACTTTGTGATGCTGCTATCGCTTTGAAATCATCATTTGTATCTTCACTATTGGTTATAACCGAAGAAGATCACAAACAACTCATAAATATAAGTCAGGTGAGCGATATGAATACTTTAAGAAGCCTTAATATTAGATCTGCACACTTGGTGGTGCTGGAAATTGAGGAGAACCAGCCTACAAATATTCTTTTGCTGGATTCACAAGGTGAATTTGATGATGAGGATGTGGTGAATGTACTAGACAGGGCGCAGCAACTAGCGAATCTGGAGTTCCAGCATGTAAGAAGCGTGATGAAAGATAAGGTGGCTCGTGACTTTATCTGGAAAGCGTAATTGAGGATAATATGGCATGTGATTCTATCTGGAAAGTTTAGTGGAAGGAGTTGAAATAGTCATGTGATTCTATCTGAAAGGCTTAGTGGACGGAGTTAAAATAGTCATGTGATTCAATGCTGGTTCTACATGAACCCGTACCAGGATCTTTGAAACTATGAACGTGATTCTACGTATACTCTGGATTTCATTTTAGCAGGATCCTCACCAATCTGCTTTTATGTCTAGACTCTTTATTTAAAACTACCTTTATTTATATACTCTGTTAGAAATCTGATGTTTGATCTCAGCATTAAATAGCAATAAGTAATAAGTAGAGATAAATTACGTTATTGTTAAAACTAAAATGATATCAAGCATGCTTATCTCCGAAAATCTGTGCGGGTAACTATATTAAAGTAAAACGGATATAAGGGCTTTAGCATAGCAGTAAATTAGTAAGTTGAAGTAATAAAGAAGATGATGGCAGAAGAAAGGTGATATTTCTGAATAAAAATAATGTAAATTAAAAGCAGGTAATGGTCAAGAATAAGAAAATTTTAAATGAGTAAATTTCTGTAAAGAAATAAAATTTGATTGAATTGAATTAAAATAAAATAAATTAAATTAAATTCAGTAAATAAATAAAATAAGTAAAGTCCAATGAATTAATAAAACCAGATTAAATTAAATTCAGTAACTAAAGAAAATTAAATTAAATGATTCTGTAAATAAATAAAATTAGAATAAGTAAAATTCAATGAATTAATATGGAGTAGAAGCGAGAATTGAAAATATAAAGAACTATTCAATATACAAATTAACAATTACTAAACAAATAATGAGCATGAATATTTTGAAATCACTTCTGTAAAAGATTTCAACACCCCAGAGAATGAATCTTCACTCGAATTGCTGGAGAGTTTTTGTCAGAGTCTTTTTTTAAAACTACCTTAGGTATAGCTTTTTTCTTTCTTAAACCAAACTTTTGTCATATATAATCGCGTTTCAGGCAGCCAAACTACAACTGCAACTTCTTCAAGTTAGCAATTGTGGACTCAAAACCTTCAATTTCAGCAGTGTAGTTTTCCAGTTTGGCCTTGTTCTGTTCCTGGACCTCAGCACTGACCTTGGATTCGTAGTCCTTGACGGAGATAGATTTCTCCAAGTTCTTTTTAAAGTTCTTGGCCTTTTCCAGCTTCTTGTCTACCTTCAAGATCTCAGCTTCAATGTCTACTTGGCCTTTAACCAAAACATGAACATTGATTTCTGGATTAACAGCTTCCAAAACACATCCTTCTGGAACTTCAGCAGCAGTCTTGACGACAGAAACCTCTTGAATGGCCTTGATCAAAGAAACGATAGAGTCCTTTTGGTCAACGAATAAGTCAAAGTGCTTAGTAGTCTCAACAACAACCTTACCCTGCTTTAAGATACCAAATTGAGCCAAGATAGATCTGGATGTTTTGACAGATTCCAAAATAACGTCATAATCATTCAAAGCCTTTTCGTTGTAGTATTCCTCCTTGTAAACAGGGAAGGAAGCCTTGACAATGGTTTCAGACTTTTCAGTAGATCTCTTAGGCAGTCTCTGCCACATTTCTTCAGAAACAAATGGCATGAATGGGTGAATTAACTTCAAAGCATTGTCTAACAAAATGTACAAAGTATCCTTGGCAGACTTCTGTTGTTCTGGAGTACCTTGGTCAATCAAGTACTTTGAGTTTTCAATGTAAACATCACAGATTGTGTACCAGAAAGCATAGATTTCACTGGTAGCAGTCAAGAAGTCTCTCTTGTCCAAACTTTCATTCACAATTTTACTGGTTTGGGTCAACTTATGTAAAATCCATTTTTCAACCAAGGATTCCTTACCACTCAACTTTTCTTCACTTGGTGGAACATATTCATCACCCAATCTCATCAAAGCAAACTTGGTGGCTTGGTAGATCTTGTTACAGAACTTTCTGTAACCATCAACTCTCAAAATATCCAAATTAATATCTCTACCACCAGTGGTGTAAGCACATAGAGCAAATCTCAAGGCATCAGTACCACACTGTGGAATACCAGATGGGTAAGATTCCTTTTGACCAGACTTTGCCTTTTCAATTTCTCTTGGGTCTAAGTTACCCAAGTACAACTTAGAATGCAGGTCTTCCAACGAAATACCGTTAATGACATCCAATGGATCAATAACATTACCCAAGGACTTGGACATCTTTCTACCTTGAGCATCTCTGACCAAGGAATGGCAGAAAACTTCATTGAATGGAGATTTACCGGTCAACTTGATACCCAATAAGATCATTCTAACGACCCAGAAGAACAAAATGTCCCAACCGGTTTCTAGCATGGAGAATGGATAGAATTGAGACATATCCTTGGTGTTGTTTGGCCAACCTAAAGTAGAGAATGGCCATAGACCAGAGGAGAACCAGGTGTCCAAAACATCTTCATCTTGTTCCAAAGTGAAGTTCTTACCACTGAATCTCAAGGTGGCTTTACCTCTAGCCTCATCTTCGTTCTTACCAGCAACCCAGTAGTTGTCTTCACATCTTCTCTTGGCATTTTCATCTTCAGTTGATCCCTCAACGTTGACAAAGTAGACAGGACATCTGTGGCCCCACCATAGCTGTCTTGAAATACACCAATCCTGGATGTTTTCCAACCATCTGAAGTATTCAGCTTCAGATGTCTTTGGAGTGATCTTAATTTCACCATTCTTGACAGCTTTAATGGCTTGAGTGGCCATGCTGTTTTGAGCAACCCACCATTGAGGCTTCAATAAAGGTTCAATAACATCACCTGATCTGGAACAGGTTGGAATGGACATTTCATTGTCTTCTTGGCCAACATACAAGCCCTTTTCTTTCAAACTTTCAATGACCTGCTTTCTGGCATCAAATCTCTTGACGCCTTCCCATTCAGGGCCACAGTTTTCGTTCAATAAACCAGTGTCAGTTAAAATGTTGATGAATTCCAAACTGTGTCTCTTACCAGTGTTGTAATCGTTCATGTCATGGGCTGGAGTGATTTTGACAGCACCGGTACCAAATTCCATGTCAACAGCTTCAGAATCAGTGATGATTGGGATCTTCTTGTCCAAAAATGGATGCTGAACAAACTTACCATGCAAGTGCTTGTATCTTTCATCATCTGGGTGAACAGCAACACCAGTGTCACCAAAGATGGTTTCAGGTCTGGTGGTTGCAACAACTAGCTTCTCGTTGGTTGGGGAATCAACAACTGGGTAGGCAAAGGAGGTGATGACACCAAACTCAACCTTTTCTTCGTAGCCCGGAATTGATAGTTCAGTTCTTCCCTTGACATCCTTGTTATCTACTTCTATGTTTGAAATAGCAGTGTTCAATTGCACAGACCAGTTGACCAATCTGGATGCTCTGTAGATAGTACCATCATCGTGCAATCTGATGAAAGCTTCCTCAACAGACTTACTCAATTCTGGTGACAAAGTGAAAGCTTCTCTGGACCAATCGTAGGAGGCTCCTAATTTCTGGATTTGAGACTTGATTTTTTGGTGATACTCTTCCTTCCATTCCCAGACTTTGGAAACAAACTCTTCTCTAGTGAAGTCGTATCTGGTCTTCTTTTCAGTAGCCCAAACCTTCTTTTCAACCACTGATTGCGTTGCAATACCAGCATGATCAAAACCTGGCAAAAACAAGACTGTTTTACCTTTCATTCTGTTGTATCTGATCAAAGAATCTTGGATCGCAATGGTCAAAGCATGACCAATGTGCAGAGCTCCAGTAACATTTGGTGGTGGTGCTGGAATGGAAAACAATCCTTCTGGCTTTATGTCACCGTCTTCAGTGAATTCTGGATCAAAAGCTCCAGATTTAACCCAGTAATCATACCAGGAAGATTCAACATTGGCAGGGTTGTAAATCTTCAATGAAGGATCGTCCAAAGGCAAAAGAATCTTCTTTTCTCCTGGAACTGTCTTGTCAACAAACTCTGGAATGATTTCAACTGGCTTTTCTTTCTTCTTCTCCTTCTTCTTTTCAGATCCTGCTGCTGGAGCTGCTGCTTTTTTGGCTTGTTTGGCCAAAAACTTCAGTAGCTTTTCAGCTTTCTTTGTTTCCTTTTCAATTTCCTTGGCTGTCTTTTCAGTTCCATCTTCTTTCAAAGGATTGATAATGATTGCCCCTGTTTTTGGGTCAACTTCTGGCACAGCTTGTTCGGTGTTACTCATTTTAATGTTGTGGAATAAGTGCTTTAACTGGTAGTGTTTTAGATTTTCTAATTGTTGGTGAGTGTAGATAGTATCTGACGAATAGAATCTAACTTTTTGGCTTGCAACAAGTAGATATGTGTTGGCTAAATTATGTGTTGGCTTGTTCTTGTTTAATAGCGATAAGGTTCCTGATATACTTCTTTTAAATGTACTTAGCATACACAGATGGAATCAGTCAGAAAAAAAAAGCTACAAGTAAATATACTAATTTAACAAACAAAACGCAATAAGAACAATCGATATTCACACTTCTTCTACTGGTCTTTATATATGTGGGATTGTTGTAGTTGTAGTTAAATATTAAATTTAGGTAATTATATTGATGAGTCAAAATTCTGAATTATCCATCGATGGAAAATTTTTTTGTGGAAAAAAAAAAAAAAAAAAAAAAGTCTTCGGAGTTTAGTTTTTTGAGTGGTGGTTTTGCGGCTAGCGTGGTTCGAACTGGGGTCGCTTATGACATCTTAATAAAAAAAAGAAAAAAAGAAAAAATAAACAAAAAACAGGTCACGCGCCAACTAAAGCAAGGCAATAATGGTATGCAAACAGTAGCTAATGTATTTCAATTACAACAGTGTGTGAGTTTTAATGTAATAAATGTTCTTCAAATACCTTTGAAATTCAGTTGAACTTATATAGCATCAAACGAGAGATTTCTCAATAAATTTCCAAAAGATTTTACTAAAAAAAAGGTGGTTTAATTCAGTGTTGAGGAAAACAAATGTTTACATTAGCTGAGTGCTGCTTTTTGATCAACGGTTTGGTGCCCAAATGAGCTAAAAGTTTTTATTGGTTGCTTGCTGGGATTTAATTTTTTTTTTTTAGACAGCGTCAAACTGGCACTATAAAAATCAAGTTTTAGTACTTGAATTTGGTTCTGTTATTTTAAAATTAACGACAGAAGTAAAAATACTACTGGTAAAATCTAAGCTCGTGAGCTATCACAGATTTATATGGATCATTTAGAACAGTTGAAACAAGCCGATATCACAGCTAAAACAATAGATGCTATTACTTATGTTTCAAATCAGTATAAAGAAGAGGCATTTTTGAAAATGAATGAAGGTGAAGAAGATGCATTTTTGGGATTTACTGGAAGTGAAGAAGATGAATTTTTGGAAATGAGTGGAAGTGAAGAAGATGAATTTTTGGGATTTACTAAAAGTGAAGAAATTAATGTTAGTCAAATGCCGAAGTCTTTGATAGCAAAAATTTTGAAGAGCAGAAATGCAAAGATACGTTCACACAGGAAATCAATGGCAGAAGTTCGTAGAAATCACGAAAGTAATCTTTACCTCAAGATAAAGCAGCATTTCTCCGAGACCCATCGCGATATAAAACATTTAAAAACAGAAACAAGTTCCAGATTTTTATCTGCTGACAATAATTTTGCGATAGTTAAAGAGCAAATGTTAAAAGTTCATGACACTATTTCATCAAACAATACAACCTTTACCGAGTCTATTGATGAATTCAAGAAAGAAATGTTAAAAGTTAATGACACTATTAATCATCTCAAAATTCAAAATTCAACTTACAATGAAAATCAGCGTTTAATCAAAAAATTAACTGATGATGTTAAAAATTTAAAGGCTGAAAACGAAATGATTAAAGCTAACAGATTAATGATAAGTAAGAAATATGAAGAGTCATTTGCTAGCCTTGCTGAAGAACTTAGCACTTTAAAAGCACAGCATTCACGTGAACTAACTTTAATGCAACAAGCCATTTGCTCACTAAAAACTGAGAAATAAAAGCTGGAGATTAGTGCTAGCAACTAATCTGAAGCGGCAAAAGAGAACCACACTGTTTGTGACACTGATCTTATTGAAAATGAGGTCACGCTCAAAAACATAGCTGAAATGGTTAGCAAAAATGTAGCTCAGGTATTGGAGCAGAGCTCATCCAAAATGTAGAAAATTATATTGAAATTTTAATTGCATGAAATACTTGTACAAACACACATATATAGCTACTATACGCATCAAATGATGCATTAAATTAGTGTGGAAATGTTCAATCTCTCATTAGCATTGTCTTCTTAAAGCAGCAACTTCTTCACGTGATTTGGTTTTACATGGGAGCGTCTTTTACACGTGATCGACTGATAAAAACTCAAGATAAAACCTAAAATTCACAGCAGTTGATAAAAAATGAGGTTTACTATACACAGATTATATTCAAATCACTCACTTTTCTGGTTATAGTTTAATCAGGTTTAGATCAATGATATGCAAAAAATTCAGATAATTATCATGAAAATTGAACCACTTATAAAGAATTATGTAAAAATATGAAAATCAATCATAAGTATGCATGTATACACTCAAACCAAACAAAAAAGCGTTTTACATATAGTTAAAGCTTAGTTTCAGCCAGTGATTATAATTTTTACAGTAAAATCATTAGTGGGACGTTGTTAAGGTCTAATTTGTGTTACAATTTTTATTTTTGACATGTATTCACAGGGTACCCCGTTGCAAAAAAGATTTTTTCAACTTTTAAGATTTCGCACTAAAGGTAGGATCAGCTACTCAGCATGCGCAATACAGATCTAAATGTTACAGAAGTTTATGGAATATTTGCTGATCCAAAGCTTCCATCGGATAATGAGGAATCACTTTGCATCTTTACGACCAAAATTAGCTTCGGTAGTCGAAGTGTAGGTGCCAGTTGAAAAGCATATACTATTGTGATACAGTTTTGTTCAGTCTACCCAAACTGGTTTTTTATTCTTTATTTTTGGGTAGTTGGGTAATCTGCTTTCAGCAGTTGGGTAATCTTATTTCAGTAGCTGTATGATTCAAAATTATGGCCGGGTAACAAAAAGCTTGCCTACCCAAAATAAAAAAAATTACCCAACTCAAAAAATCCACAAACGTCTCTAATTTAAAAAATTACCTAACTCAAAAAGTCCACAAACGTTTCTAATTCAAATAATCCCCCAATTCAAAAAATCCACCAACGTTTCTAATTCGAAAAATCCACTACTATCTCTAGTTTTTGGCATTTCTTTTATTTTCGTACTCATTTTTCTGGGAGCGTGGTTCGAGCCGGTCACACGTGACATTCCAAAAAAGTTTCTTTTTTAAACGGTTTCCTGATTAGGACACACAGGTCTGCATCAAAAAATAAATAAATAAATTTCAGTTCAAGCTTTTAATAAAACAGCGCTAGAAAGGCTGCAAACAGCACCATCAAAGCACACAATATACGGTAAAACAACCATTATTGCTGTCTACTTTTGCTACCAATCATCAGCACGCACCAAAACCCAAAAAAACGGCCCGAAAATCGCTTTCCAGCATGTCTTTAGGTACCCTTTCATCTACAAGAATCATCATCAAAAACCTTCCATCATACTTCACAGAGGAGCAGCTCAAGGACCATTTTCTGAAGAGATTGGCGTCAATTCACGGAACTGAGAATGATAATAGCAGTCTTATAACTGATATCAAGCTTGTGAAGGACACCAAAACGGGAAAATCCAGAAGATTTGGTTTCATTGGGTTCAGAAACGAAAGTGATGCATCAGATGCTGTCAAATTCCACAACAACTCCTTCATTCACACCGCCAAGATCCAGGTCAGCTTGGCAAAGAGTTTTGTGGATCCCTCGATTCCTACACCAATGAAAATCAAAAGACAGGAGGCGTTGATGAAACTGAGAGAGCAGGAAGCAAAACTTTTGAAGGAGCAGGAAGAATATGAGGATAAAAAGAATGGAATCAACAAGTATAAGAGAGCTAAACTTTCAAATGAGATAGATAACGAGGTCGAGAAAAACAGGCAGCTCAAGGAGTTCATGGAGACGATGAATGTCGAGAGCAGCAACAAAAACAAGTCACATGGCGAGCTGCTTGCCAGCAGCAGCAACGCTACCACTGATTTCTTTGGCGACGCTATAAAAACCGATTTTGACTATTCAAAGCTGCAGAAATCTGACCATAAAGAGGAGGATGATGAAGCTGATTTCAATCCGCTGCTGGCCACTGTTCAGCAGACCGTCAGAGCCAGCAATGACGCTAGCAATGATGCTGAAAGTGCTGAAAATAATGACGCTAATAATGGCTCTGAAAGTGCTGAAAATAATGACGCTAATAATGGCTCTGAAAGTGCTGAAAACAATGACGCTTCAGACGACGACATGGACGATTTGGCGTGGTTCAAAAGCAAGAGAACGTTTATACGAGAAGACGGTGGTGCAGAAACTACGAATCCAGAAAGTACAGCACCATCTGCAGCAGAAACTAATAGCCAAGACGCTGAACAGAACACTGCTGAACTAGATCAACTTCAAGAAGCTCCAGAAGAACCACACCACGTCTCTGAGGAGGAAAGAAACATCACCAAAATCAAAGAAACTGGCCGTTTGTTTTTGAGAAACATTCTCTACACTGCCACTGAAGATGACTACAGAGAATTGTTCAGCAAGTACGGCCCAGTGGAAGAAGTTCATATAGCGCTAGATACCAGAACGGGAAAGTCCAAGGGATTTGCCTACATTCTTTTCAAGAATGCTGACGATGCTGTGAACGCTTACATAGAACTTGACAAGCAGATTTTCCAGGGCAGACTGCTGCATATTCTGCCGGGAGACGACAAAAAGTCACATGTCTTGACTGAGTTTGATTTGAAGAACATGCCTTTGAAGAAGCAGAAAGAACTGAAAAGAAAGCATGACGCGTCCAAAAACACGTTCCAGTGGAACTCACTGTACCTGAATCAGGACGCTGTGCTTGAAAGTATGGCGAGTAAACTGGGGCTGCAAAAGAACGAACTTATTGATGCTGAATCCAGTAGTTCTGCTGTGAAGCAAGCACTAGCAGAAGCAGCAGTTATTAACGATGTTCGGACTTTCTTTGAGAGCAAGGGAGTTGATTTGAAGAACTTCAGCAAGCAGGAGAGAGACGACACTGTGATTCTGATCAAAAACTTCCCTTTTGGGACCACTATGGCTGAGCTTGCTGAGCTGTTTTTGCCGTTTGGTGTTCTGAAACGGTTTATTATGCCGCCAAACGGAGTCATTGCAATTCTGCAGTACAGAGACCAAACTTCTGCCAGATCTGCTTTCCAAAGTTTGTCCTACAAAAGATTCAAAGACGGTATTCTGTATCTGGAAAAAGGGCCAAAGAACTGTTTCAAAAGCACTGATCCAAGCAAGAAAGAAATACAGGATCTATCGGACATTGTGAGTGTTGCTAGCAAGCAAACTGAAGCCAAAAGTGTCAAAACCATCGATGAAAAGGTGAATGTCAGTGACCTACTTGGTGAATCTGGTGCTACTGATGGCCAGAAAGAAAGCACTGACGACGATATAACTGGTCCTACTGTCTCCATATTCGTCAAGAACCTCAACTTCTCTACAACTTCTGACACTCTCAGCAGTCATTTCAAACCACTGGATGGATTTCTGCTGGCTCAGGTTAAAACTAAGCCTGATCCAAAGAACAAAAACAGAACCTTGTCTATGGGATTTGGTTTTGTAGAGTTTAAAACGAGAGAGCAGGCCGAAGTAGCAATCAAATCACTGGACAACACTGTCATTGAGGGCCACAAAATACAGCTAAAACTTTCCCACAGACAGGGAACTGTCTCCAAAACAACAACTAAAAAGAAACCAAGCAGCAAAATCATTGTCAAGAACTTGCCATTTGAGGCCGCTAGAAAAGATATCTATGAGCTGTTCTCCTCATTTGGCCAATTGAAATCAGTCAGACTGCCTAAGAAGTTTGACAAGTCCGCCAGAGGTTTTGCTTTCGTTGAGTTCCTGCTTCCAAAAGAAGCTGAGTCAGCTATGGAGCAGCTTGAAGGAGTCCATTTGCTTGGAAGAAGACTTGTTATGCAGTATGCTGAGCAGGATGCTGAGGATGCTGATGCTAAGATTGAGAAGATGACTGCGAAGGTGAGAAAGCAGTTTACTTCTAGCCAGATGGCGTCGAAGAGAAACGCAACCAAGGGTAAGTTCACGTTGAACGACCAGCTTGAGGGTGAGGATGAGTACTAGATGTTGCAGCTGTAAATGTGGTTGTAGTTGTAAATGTAGCTGCTTGACTGCCAGGGTTGTTTAGTTGTACACAGTTGCAAATGTAGAAGCTGTTGTAGTTGCAGTTGTAGAAGCTGTTGTAGTTGTAGTTTTAAATACAGTTGTTTAATTGTAGTTGTAGCTGTAAATGTAGTTGTATTTGTAAATACAGTTGTTTAATTGTAGTTGCAGTTTTAGTTGTAGTTGTAGTTGCAGTTGTAAATGCACTTGCTTTTAATCAAAACAGGGAGGCCAGATATATATTTGTTCCAGAAGCCACTCACTTTCATTTCCACTCGGATAATCAGTTACTTTTTATTTCTACTGACAGAAATATTCACTTTTTATTTCTACTCACGTCGTTACTGAATTTTTGTTTCTAGCAAAATAGTCACTTACTTTCATTGCTACTCACATCGTGACTGACTTGTTATTTCTTCTCACACAGATGCAGACATGTTATTTCTATTTACAATCACTTACTTTCACTTCTGACTTCTACTCACGCAATCACTTACTTTGTAATTAAAGCAGGGAAGTCAAATATATATTTGTTGCAGATGTCACTTACTTTAATTTCTGTTCACTTCGTCACTCACTTTTCAGTTTTACTAATATCGTCACTTACTTTCAGTTCTACTCATATCGTCACTTACTTTTATTTCTACTCATGTCGTCACTTACTTTCAGTTCTACTCATATCGTCACTTAATTCTTATTTTTGCTCACATCATCACTCACTTCTAACTTCTACTCATGTAATCACTTACTTTTACTCCTACTACTATCGTCACTTACTTCTTACTTCTACTCACACATTTACTCACTTCTAATTTCAACTCATGTAACCACTTACTATTTACTTCTTATTTCTACTCACAATCACTTACTTGCACTTCACTCACAATCACTTACTTGCTTTGCAACTAAACCAGGGAAACAAAATATATAGTTCTTTCAGAATTCGCTTATTCTCATTTCTACTCACATCGTCACTTACTTTCACGCAGGATTTCCACACACTTCTTCACTGACTTCTAACTTCTACCAAAAGAAATGCACCCACTTTTCAGTTCTACCCACAAAACCCCCTAAACCTAATCTGATGCACAAACTGCTTCACTGACGACTGCAACTACAACCACACTATATAAAAAATTCCACTCACAATCACTCACTTCTTATTTCCACTCACTTCTTCACTTACTTACTTACTCACCACCACCAGCAACATCAAACCCGTTGTAGGCCACCTGAAAGTGCTCCACGTGACTTTTCTCCTCAGCAACGCTTTCCTGGCACTCCTCGTTGTTCCAGAAGTGTCGCTTAGGCTGATTCAAAACATATGCCAGCACCGATCTTCCAAACTGCATATCAACTCTTTTGGCCGGGTCAAAAGTCGACACGTGGATCTCACACTTCCCACGTGAGTTCACAACCTTGAACTTGATGAAACTCACGTTTCTGTCGTTCATTATCTTCACATATTCCTCATCATCCTCCCTCACAAACTTCTGAAACGGAGATAGAACATCTTCACCAAACTTCTTACCATGATACTTAAACTGTCTGTCTATTGCGATTCCAACTTTCTGGAGATACTTTACAGGAACTGGAACCGCCTGGATATGGTAGTGGACTCCATTGGGAGTGTTGAAATCAAAAAACACCGTTCCCATATCGAACCCTGCATACATTTTGCACAGGGATGCTTCATATGCAGCTAGCTCCTTATATACAGGAGACTCTGTTATGTCCGATGCAGCATCATCATCGGATATAAAGGTGCTCAGTTGTGGTTTGTGTTCTATCGGAGTTATGATCACGTGGCCTGGAAACTTAAGTCCGTTCTGCGCTACCGAAACTGGACCCTTGGCGAGCGTCAGGTAGCTGTTTTCGGCTATGCTTATGAGCATGTGATCCGCAACTTTAGGGTTGTTGAAGCAGAAATGGCATTCTGAGGGTTCAATTGAGAGCAGCTCAGCGATCTTTTCTTTTCTTCTTTTGTCCAGAATCTCCTTGTGAACTTCAGGGTCCATTAATTTTCTTCTTTTCGGCGAGACTTTTGTCCCTCCAGCGCCAAATTCCGCCTCTATCTGCGAGCTTATCGCGTCCAGTTTGGCCTTCTTTGTGGCTGCATCTGTTGCAACACTGACTGTGGGTGTTTCAATGGCAACTTCAATGAGTTTCAGCTTCCGTTTTTTTTTCGGGATTACTGCGACTGCAGGCTCGTTTACAGATGCTGCTGCATCTTCAGGGTGCAAATTTTCTTCGGGGGTCATCGTTTATAAAAGTTTCCTCTTTCTGCAGGGTCCTTTTCCGTTCTCGGTCCTTCTCGTTGAGTTCGACTATGTTGTTGAACGCCGTGCTGATTGGCAATGAGACTTTTCTTTTTGAAAAGCAAGCACGCAGCTCATCGGAAAAACATGTACTGAAAAAAAAAAAAAAATAGCAATGCAAAACGTGGCACGTGATAAATCATGTGATGTGTGTATTTTCACGTGATAGTTCACGTGACATATAGTAGTCGCACGTGACCATTACTCCCCCACTCTACTTCTTGACCCTAAAGAACCCATCCAAAGCCCCAACGGTGACCTTCTTGGGTTCTGCTGACGCAACCGTTTTTCTTTTTTTGACCCCCAAACTTGAGTTCCCATTGCCCGCACTTCCTTTTCCGCTTCTTAACTCCGACATTCCTGCACCAACATTTCTCGCGGAGTTAAGCAACACTTCCTGCTCCTTCAAATCCTTATATTTAGAAACAGCAAATTCAGCCTGGTACTTGTAGAAATTTTGGTACAGAGATGTTTCAAATTCTCGTGACAGAGCTACGTATATTTCATTCGGCATAAATGAGCTTAAAAGTTCCAGTCCAAAAAACAGTCTGGCCTCTTTCTGGACTGTTTCATTCTGAATATCCAGTGTTGGGTATATCTCCGACACCTTTTGCTTCACTTTCTGTGGAAAATTGTCTGCTATATTGTTCATTTTATGCTCAATAAACTTTAAAAAACTCTCTTTTGTGACTTTAAAAAAAGTTTCTTTGCTCTCTTCCACTTCTCCCTCCTCAATAAACTGGCAAATTTTGAGCAAACATTCCTTGATTTTATCAGTTTTGACAAATTTCCAGTTTTCATCATGTTTTTCGTACAATTTTAAATGAATGTCGTTCACAGATTCAAAACTGTTCCCCCTATCTTCCCCGTTTAGAAAACTTAGTTTGTTTTCTTTGAAGAAATGTGATATTAAGGAAAAACTCATATCGTATGGAGTGCAGAAACTAACCGAGTCATTTTTCAATATTCCCCCTTTCTTGGGATCAGATATGTTGTGAAAAAAAGTGCTTTTCACGGTAAGATCTTTGCCCTCTGGTGATTTTCCAAATTTCGTTTCTTGAAACCAAAATATATCCTGTGAATTAATATCTTCGTTATTTGATAAAATCAATTTGATTTTTGCTTCCACATCATCGTAGAAACGAGGGTGGGGAAAATCCACTATTTGAGATGTTTCTTGCAGATTTTCAGGAAGAAAAACAATAGATTTCATTATATTTTGGCCGGGAATTGGTTGTGTTTATGCTATAAATAGCACATATTCTTACTGCATTTAGTGAAACTTTATTTTATGTAGAGTGAAACTTTTGAAACGCGAAAACACGAAAATTTTTTGCGCAAAAACAGATGCAGGTCACGTGCAAAATAAAAATTGGCATTGCACACGTGACAAGCAGCGGAATTTAGCAAACCAACAGCTGGGCAACAGACCAACCAAACGACGCCTTTCCGCAGTTTTTAGCATTGCCAGTGCAGGTTTTTTGTGTTTGCTGTTCTGTTTCGGTTTTTTGAGCTGCAAAAAAACCCCAGAAACAGGCATAATAGCCAAGCAATTGTTTCCGTCACGTGGTCTGTATTAGCGAGTCCGCAATTCTGCAAAAAAAAAAATTTCTATTACACGTTTGTCGTTACTACTAGGTCAGGCGTGACTCAGTAAGGCTAATGATTAAAACCTCTTTTAATCTGT
>JAFNJT010000154.1:0-22028 GCA_019649525.1 Hanseniaspora lindneri
AAAGTGTTAAGAGAAAAAAATTTTTTTTTTTTTTTTACGTGTAATTGGCACTCTAACGGGCTTACGCAAAATCCCTAATAATTACCTCCATGAAAAAAACGACGAAGATTTTCCTGTTGTGGTTTTTTTAACCAACAAGAGACTTGTTAAATGGAATACTGCAGGGTATAGAAAGGACAGAAGAGAATTTTTCAAAACATTTTCTTGGCACTTCTTTTTGGAAATTTTTTATAAAAGAGATTTGGAAGTAGAGGAATTGATAAATTTTAGAGGTTTTAGCATAGATTTCGCTCAGCCAGGGGATCTCACAGCATGCCAAAATTCAGCTGCTGAATTGTTGAATTCGGCTTGTAAAAAACAGTTTATGGTGGTTCAACGTGGATTCGATGATGCAATGGTCAAATTGGTTTATTTTGACATTGCCTCTCAAACCCCAGTTATTAAAGAATTCAGTTTTGACAATCTGTCAACCGATGACATTAAAGCAAAATATTTCTTCCAGGAAGGTTCTCTGGGTAATGATAAGGCTCAGAGTTTTATGATGATGCTGAAATCAGGTGAATATATTGAAATAAATTTGACCACTGAAAAGGTAATACGAAAGCAACTGAGTCTGGTAAAACAAATCGACAACTGCATTAGACTAAAAACAGACAGGCTAGCAGAAAGGTGTGTTATTTATAGCTCTAATAACAAGTACATTGGTCATTATGTCAAGTTTAGAGGCTGGAAAATTCTGCCTTTCCCTATTGACATTGAAACTCCAGCGGCTAGCAAAAATATGAGTTTATCCAAAAGCATGATGGGTGGTATGCTTCAGGGTGCTTCTAGATTCAAAATGGCTCCTATGCTGCATCAAAAATCAGATCCACTGACGAGAATGAACTCATCTGTGTCAGAAAGTATTAAAGATGAGCATATTCTCAGTGTATTCTCTTTGGAACACTTAGGTTTCATTTGCCAGGTAAGTGAGGTATCAGATGATCCAGGAAGATGGAACATTAAGATGATTGAATGTTCACGAGGCAGAATAATGAAACAGTTCACGATAGATTGCAAAAATGTCGTTTTGAACTCCATAAGGATCACTCATGAAAGGAACCTAAGGTTTTGTGGGTTCTGTGGGTTTTTAAGTTGTAAAAAGATACATCTTCATTATCTAGTAAAGCATAAACAACACGCCCAAACAAGCGATTATCATTTGGTTGTTGTTGATCTAATTAATAACAGAGTCAAAAATGTGAAAAAGCAGCGTATCTGCTTTAGAGTCGAGAGAGACAGCAGAGAAGTTAGATGCTATGGTTTGAACCACAGTTTTGAGTTTAAAAAAGTTTATAAGCTCAAGCATGCTGTTGAAGAACCTGTCTACAACTCTTATACGGATGAATATTGCTATCTTGAAAATAAAACTGACTCTGGAAGATCGATGAAGCAAACTAAATTTGTGAAAATAAACTTAGCAAAACTCGACAAGCCTGTTCATCTCCCAATAGATGCTTGCAAAAGCATACCGCATTTAACCACATTTGAGAACTTCTCATACACTATTCCAAAACCATCGACTGATGAGGAAATCCGAAAAACAGATTTGCAGGAGC
This sequence comes from Hanseniaspora lindneri, assembly GCA_019649525.1. Classification (NCBI taxonomy): domain Eukaryota; kingdom Fungi; phylum Ascomycota; class Saccharomycetes; order Saccharomycodales; family Saccharomycodaceae; genus Hanseniaspora; species Hanseniaspora lindneri. Next base: position 1,599 of record JAFNJT010000154.1, read on the forward strand.
TGGAAAACGATAGCAAGGAGATTGACAAATCTGTCCTGGCAGCTGGTTCCAAGCTTAAGTATTTGTTCAACAGCGCGGACGACACGATCTCGTACTACTGTTAGTCTTTATATATGAATTCAGAATATTTATTTGCACACGTTTTGCAGCGCAGACAGGCTTTGTTTTGATACAAATACTTGTATTATAGGTGATTTTAATACAAATAGTTGTATTATAGGCAATTCTAATGCAAATACTTGTATTATAGGCAATTCTACTGCAAATATTTATAATATAGGTAATTCTAGCCTAATATAATCTAATATAAATCATTATGTTAATTCTAATATAATCTAATATAAATCATTATGTTAATTCTAATCTAACATAAATCTTACATTAACTCTAGCCTAACATAAATCCTTACATTACCTCTAATCTAACACAAATCCCTACACAGCTCTAGTCTATTTACAAGTAAAACTGCTTGTACTTGAAAGTATAATAACTCAAGCCAACAGTTCCCAATCCCAACAGAACCAAAGGAACTGGTTTCTTAAATCCTGTGGCAAAAGCTCTTCTGCCCCCAACAAAGGTCAATAGTGCGGATGTTCCTAAGGCGATGGACAATCCAGTTTCAACTTCAGCGTTCTTGAAGTAGTAGCCAGAAACCAAATAAGATGATCCAATAGCCAATCCACCAATCAAAGAAGGCTTAGATTGAGACTTGAAGTATCCCATAGATCCTCCCAAAGCGGTTAATCCTCCCAAAGTAAAAGCCAAATGATCCATTTTAAGTAAGTTTGTGGTCTATCAGTAAATGTTTAAACACGATTCGTATATAAACTTATGGTTTTGTATGTTATATTTGACCGTTTATGAGACATGTTAAAGTTACATAATATAGTCGCTGCAGAGCTTTTTCATTACTAATAAATTTCTGCGCTCAGATTTTATAGTGTGTCGGATATAAGCGTGTTCTGCCAGGCTGACGCTTCGGATTTTTTTTTTTTTTTTTTTTTTTTTTCGGTATTTCCACAGTGTTTGCTGGTTATACTGTTCCTGAAAACGGTTATCTCCAAAGAAATCATAAATGATACACTACGAATATAACATCAAACGGCATCTACAGAAAAGTTAGATTATACATTTGAGCCTTGATCCTGGCTGATTTAGCTGCAAATAGATGCGTGAAGTAGTTTGGTCGTTTTTAGGCAGATTTCTAGCGGTCACATGAGACTCTGGAAAGGGTCCCCATCTAAACGGAGTTAACCGGGGATATGGGGCGTTATGAACCAATGTGGTAGCGTTGGAAACCAAGAGTCTTATCTCCGATGTTTTTGATCGGAAAGAAGAGCCACAGTTTTGCCCAAAAAAACGCGTGTTTCACTCGTTTTGATGGATCCATGTATTTTTGATTCCAGTGCAACCGTCATAGAACAAATCATGGCTGTAAATATCCAGTCCCCGTGACTCTTGATCACCTGTTCTCCTAACCCAGATTGAGTACTGCGTGGTCACAAACGCGCACGTGATCGTTTTCAAAATAATTTTTTTTGACAATTTTTTTTTTTGACATTTTTTTCGTAGCATCTCACCACATAACTATTACCGCATTGAGCCACTCAACAAAATGAAGGTGCGGCTGACCATATAAAAAATCCGCCAACCCATTTTCACCCCGCCAATTTAAAAAAAAAAAAAAGTCAGATGTACCTAAACGATCACCAGATTTTTATTAAATGTTGTCATGTTACATAATCACTGATTAGAATGCAGAATTAATGTGATCGTTGGTATAAAAGCGCATCTGTTTTTATCTGGCAGGTCATTTATTACGGGTTTTTTTTTTTTTGTTTCAATTTTTTTTTTTCATTTTTTTTATCCAAATATAAATAATTCATTAACACCATTTAAGAACGAAATTGTATGAAAGTTTTCCTTAAAAAGAGAAAAGTTTTCAAATCACCACTCACACTTCTGGTCTTAGCAACTATTGCAATTTTGGCACTTCCCTTTTTGGCAAAAATATTCAAAGCAGCATCTCCTAAAATGGTAATCACAAACGACATTATTCCAGCTCTTGTTATAGGAACAGGGTTAACTGGATTGACTGTTTCTGATATACTAATAAACCAGTACCATCTGAAAAACGTGACAATTGTTGACAAAAACCCTAAGGTAGGAGGAAACTCCATAAAAGCTTCCAGTGGAATATCAGCAGCAGGAACTAAGCAGCAATATGAAATGAAAATTGAAAACGACAGCAAGGATATTTTCTTTGGAGATATTTTGAAGTCATCTGGATCATCAGCTGATGTTGATGAACAATTGATCGATAAATTGAGTGCAGATTCTAAGCATGCAGTAGAGTATCTTACCAACAATCACGGCTTGAAACTGGACAAGATATCTAAATTGGGAGGACATTCTGTAAGAAGAACACATAAATCATCCAATGGGATTCCACCAGGCTACGAAATGATCTCTACCATAGAAAAGAGTATTCTAAGCAGTCTTGATGGTGAAGAAAAAAGTGCTAACTTCTTGATGAACACCAAACTGATCAATTTTGTTATCAACAAGCAAACATCTGTCAAGGAAGTCACGCTGATGGATATCCCAACGGGCAAAACTTTCAAATTGAAAACTCACAACTTGGTTTTGGCTACAGGAGGATTTTCAGCTAACAAAAACTTGATTGGAAAGATTCTAGAAAGCGAAGTGAACAAGCCTCAAAAAGATGACAGCAGCGTTATCTCTAAGAAGTTAATACTTTCTAAACTTCCTACATTGCCTACTTCTAATGGTCAGTTTGCCTCAGGAGATCTTATTGAATTGCTTTTGGGTAAACCTGAATTGAGCTGTAAGTTCAGAGACTTGTCCGAGATCCAAATACATCCCACCGGATTTATTGATCCTGCTGAGCCTGAATCCTTGAACAAGATCTTAGCAGGAGAACAGCTAAGAGGAAACGGTGCTATTCTAATCAATCCAACCACAGGTGGTAGATTTGTTAATGAACTGGACACAAGAGACAAAGTAACAAAGGGTATTTTTGATCAGCACCTAGAAAACGATATTGTTTACTTGGTTTTGTCTGAAGAAGGAGGTAATTATAACATGGATACTCTTGGTTTTTATATGAAGAAAGGGCTTGTTGAAAAAACCACCGCTGAACAGCTTTTCACTGACGACGATCCTAAAATAGCCAAGTTTGTTTCTGAAATCAGAAGCTATGCTATTCTAAACAACGACAGATTCGGTAGGGATTTCAAGCTGAACTCTTTTGAATCTGATTTTAACAAATCTTCAACCATTTTTGTGGGCAAGGTAACTCCGATTCTTCACTACACAATGGGTGGTTTGGCCATCAACGATAACGGTTTGATTTTAAACCAATCAGATGACGTAGTTGACCCAGGTTTCTATGCTGCTGGTGAGCAGACTGGTGGAATTCATGGAAAAAACAGACTTGGTGGCTGCTCCTTGTTGGAAAGCGTTGTTTTTGGGCTAGAAGTTGGTAAAAACATTGGAGAAAAGTTTGCCAAATAGGTGCTATGTATCTTAATGCGTTTATATTGTAAGGTTTAATAAAATACAGCTAGGGCGGAATAGGTTGTCGGATTTAAACCCTGCGTATCGGTATCGTGACCTGTTTTGGCTTTAAACAGGAAACATCAACTGTGTTTGTTTTTTTTTAACGCTTGAATTTTTGCTTCTTTTATTTTATTATCTGTGCAACGTATTCGTTGAGTATCCCTAGCTTCTGAATGAAAGTCTGTGCTTTTGGAAGTAGAAGTTATAGGCACGTAATATGCGTACTGCAGAGCGGCACTCTTATCTCCGTTGCATGAAGTGGATAGAAAATAGGTGGGTTTAACGGGCTAATAATGGTTCAGTTGGTTGATTTAACTCACATATTTACAAATAAACCGTTGTCAAGGATCGTCAATGTGAAATATTTACTTAAAATATAGTTATCGGTAGATTTCCTAATTTGGCAATGTGAAGTTGCTCGGATAGTTTAGGTCACGTGACTACTGCCTCTAATTCCATCAATAGGTGTTACGATACAAACAAACATCTCTGGTTCCCAACACAGCATATACAACATTTTAACAAACGACATCTAATATTTATAACAAACCAGCCACTAGCTAAAAAATATATAAATCATGGATTTTTTCTGGGTTGTTTTTGAAAACAGCCAAATTGTACTTTTTTCACTCAAATATAAGCAAGAAATGTCACCTTCTCCAGAACTTATAGATTATCTTCTTAAAGAGACAAGAAAACATTTAGATATTCAGAAGGAAAGATGCTTTAGTGGAAATACGTACCGCGACATACATGACTCTCTAGAGTACATAGTGAACAAGGAAAAAATTAAAAATACAAGCTCAGGAGAGCGTATAACTATTCTTGTGTTACCAATACAATCTCAGCAATATAAGGCGCAAATTATATCTGATCCAAGCTTAGTTGTTGAAGACATTAAGAAACATTATGTTGAGTATGTGACTTATAATAGTATATTTGCACATGACGATGCTTATGGAGATTTAAAAAGTAAAATAAATAAAGAAGTAGTGGAGCCTTATATGGCTATGATGTCAATCAAATGATTAATGACTTGAATCCCTTCTTCAAAATTTTCTTTAGGTTTGTCATATCTGACAATGATGGCGGCATGGGAAAACTTGGATTTCCGGATTATGACAGGATATCTTTCCCATTTAATATCCTGATTCATATTTTTAATAATTTCATGTTGTAGTTCAAAATCGCAAGGATCAACTATTTCAAAGTCGAAAAAAGTTTGTTTTAAATGAAACAAGTCCTCGTATCCTAGATCCACCAATTCTTTAAAATATAATGTTGGTTTATTATGCTTGTCAATAATAGATTTTATTGTTCTTGTTGCCACTGAAAAGGGTGTTTTTTCAAGGGAATTAAAGGACTCTGATATTACTTCCTCATTTGATTTTGAAGTAGCCAGGAGCATGGGAGTCGTTTCAGTGTCTTTTTTGCTATTTATTTCTTCCTCGTCATCAGTAGAAGCGTCATTTATTTCTACCTTAATATGTTTGATCAATTTGAAGTCTTCTCTATACAATTTAATCATCTTTGAACGTCTAGTATATGATAAGCATATCTCATATGGTGTTCTGAAAATAATAAATAGCAAAAGAAACACAATCGAAACAAATTTGTTGTAGCAATTAATAATAGTATTTGTAAACTTAGTATCACTATTAAGGGTTAGCTCAACATCAACATCTAGTTCTTTGCTTAGCTCCTCATCAAAATCAAGATTCTCAATGGTTATAGAATTTTTTATGCTTGAATACAAACCTTCACCTTTTCTGCATTCATTTACATTTAGATGGCTAGAATCATAATCAATTATCAAACCTTCATATTGAGAAACAAATTTAAGCCATTTGAAATTATTGACTTGAGGTTCATGAAGTTGGCTGAAAGGATCGAAATGAGAAATAGCCGTAGTAAAAAAATTAGTCTTTAAATCGTTGATGCAATTTGAGTATAATCTTAAGTTTTTAAAGCGTTTTAATCCCTGTACAAAGGAAGAGTTTGGTAAAGACATTTGATATAGCAATTTATCTTTATCTTTTAGATAGAGCTGAACGCCAGTATGCCCAACTAGTTTAGCAACTCTTGAATTTTTGCTGATTACACCAACATGAGGGCTTACAAACGTGATGAAATTTTCAAACTCATTTATTTGGTCTCCAATTTTCTTTTGCTCAAAAAAGCCATCATTATAGAGCAACCCAAGGCAATAGCGAGAAATCAATCCGCCCAATGAATAGCTTATAAAAGATATTTTATTAAAGGAAATTTGGTTATCAAATTCAGCGCATTTATCTAATAAGCTATACAATTCTAGTTGTAATCTTTTACCACACATCTCAATACCATCATAGGTTTTAAAACTATTGTTATGGCTAGAATCATAAATATAACAATATTGGATATCTGGGCTCATTCCAGTTTCTAACCCCAACTGCGAGTTCTCTAACAGCTTCAGAAAAAGCGAGTCGTTAATGGCATTGGGCAAAGACTTTACAAGCTTTGTCTTCATAAATTCAAGGTCGCTGTTAGTTCCCCATAGTCCGTGTACTAAAACAAACAAATGAATTTTGTAGGTCATATACAGTCTTTTTTTATTTTATTTTTTTTATAATTATTATGTTAAATTTTAATTATTTTATAAATAAGATTTAAGTTTTCAACAAACCTTTCGCTATTCAAGTAACTGGCAAATTTACTTCTTAAGACACCAAAGATAAAAAAAACAATGTTTCAGACAACTTGCTTAATAAAAATTTCAATAATCAAATGAGTAAATTAAAATAGTGATTGTTAATTCTTCTCGAAATAATATTTTTAATAGTATTATTTTATATTAATTCTAATTTTTTAAAGCACCGGTGTTTTGGATTTTTGTGTTGCTTATTGCTATCTATATTAATTAACTGCAAACAAAGCTAATTTAGCAAAATTCTGTCCCAATTTTAATTAAATCTATGAAAATGTATGATTTTGTATTCCTACTTTAATCTGTCACCATTTCTTTATATATAATTTTTTTTAGGTTTTTTTTTTTTTTTGTTTTAGTGGGGGAATTCAAAGATAACAAATTCATAATCTAATAAAATGATATAATTTTAATCGGAGTTATTTTAACATTAGATGGAAAGAAAATCTTGAAATTCTTCAAAAAAATTAAACATCAAAAATAACTGTGGGGTAGTTGCTAAACCAACTAAACACAAGTTTTAGATTTAAATGAAACTTTGCAGTTTCCCTACGGTTTTGTTTTGTCACTCTTCGAACCCACTGCATAAAATCTCCCAAAACTATAACTTTTTCTTTTTTGATAAGTGCTCTTCACTAATATTTGAATATCTTTTCTGGCCAAAACTGGTAAATTGATTTGGCATTCTTGAGGGAGGTTCAAATGTAGAGCAAAGTATTTTTTCTTGGTAAATCTTTTTTAACAGCATTAGCTCATTTGTGATATAACTATCATTTAGACAGTTATCAATACTATATCTGTAATTCACATCTATAATTAACATTTTTTTTATAAAAGACAGACAGCTTTCAGTCACATCATTAACTTCAGTGATAGAGTCTATCTTTTTATAAATCCATTCCTGTAACATATAAAGGTTTATATTTTGTGGATCTTCCTGTGAAAAGGAACTTTTTGATTTACCAAAAAAAGGTTTCCCAGTCAGTAAGTAATAAAACAAAACTCCCAAAGACCAAATATCACACTTCAAACTGTAGCCTTTATCTTTTGTGTTAAAATCTTCATCCTCAAAAACTTTTTCTTGAATTAAATCTCTTACTGTGTTCTTATTAAAATTTCCAACCTCAGGAGCGGTGTATTCAGGAGTTCCCACGCAGGACTTCAACCTACTTATTCTTGTAATATTGTCACATTTTTTTGAGATGCCAAAATCACTTAACAAAACTCGCGTACAAGGCTCAGGAACCACCAATAATATGTTATCCAACTTAATATCTCTGTGTGCAATGTTTAAACCATGTAAATACTCTACTGCTAATAAGATTTGATATATTATAACAAGGGCTTCTTCTTCCATAAGAAATTTTAATTTATTTGCTGCAGGATCAAATAAAAAAGAGAACAGATCCCCGCCCGTACCTAATTCTTGATATATCAAATAGTTTGCATATTTATAAAAATACTTATTTTGAAATTCATGTACTACAGGATCCAAAACTAATTTAGATTCATAAAATGCTACTATATTTGGATGGTTTAAAAACTTTAAAATTGCTGTTTCTCTATAAATTTTTTTGAAGTAAAAAGGATTTTTGTTTTCATTTTTGTTTCTGTACTCCATTCTAAACTCAATAGAGTCAGAAATATCTTGCCAGTTTTTTTCTGTTATGGGAACCACTACCTTCTTTATCAACTTACAACATCCTATATATCCTTTTTCGTGTGAACAGCCAAATACCACCCCAAATGATCCTGTGCCAAGTACACTACCATTAAATGTCCATTTGCCAATCGTTTCTGGTATTTTATCCACTTTTAAGGTAGTATATGAACAGGCTCTTGGGCTTTCTTTCACTCTATAGCTCACATATTCAATAGTAATATCAAAATTTCTGGTTTTTAAATGGTGGGGAAAACAGATACGATTTCCTTTTTGCAAAATTCCTATTTGATATTTTTTTAACCTTTGAATTTTTTCTTTTTTGCTGTCAACTATATATGTTCCGTTTAATGATATATCTTGAACATAGCATATTGGATCAAAGCTCCCATCAAATTGAATACACCAGACTCGAAAATGCCTTTTCGATATGTAATTGGTGTCTTGAACATATATATCGCAGCTTTCATCTCTTCCACACGTCAAAATTTTATTTTTGATTATTGCATATGTGTACCTCTTGTTTTCATCTAAAGAAACTCTTAAAAATCCTAGCGTTCCTGGCTCAATTTGTTCCTGTTTACCCTTTTCCATTATGTGTTTACTGAGGGAGTTTGTTTTATTTTTTTATCACCCTGTTCATTTTTAAAAAATAATTTTTAATGAGCTCTGATAAAAATTCAAAATAAAATTCTGAATCCAACTTTACCTTTTATATATAAATAATTGTTTAACGATTTGGTATGACTCTTATCAGTCACTCTTTGATATATCCTGTTTCATATATCATTGCCTGTTTCAGCACTTTTGATTAAACCGTTAGCGCGTTTAGTCACGTGCTATTGTGTTTTAGTCACGTGCTTTTGTGATTAGTCACGTGCTTTTGTGATTAGTCACGTGCTTTTGTGATTAGTCACGTGCTCTGTTTTTAGTTTTTTTTTAAAAAATGCTCTTCAGAAAGAACTCACCCATCGCAAGAAAACCTAAGGGGAGGATGTCTCTTAAATATAATGCTTATAACATAGACGAAACACTATTAATATAAGATATATAAACAAGCTTAACAGAAGCAATTAAAATATAAAAATAATAATTAAACGATCAAAAAAAAAAAAAAAAAAACTGGATTTAAATCAAAAATAAGTTACCAAATACCATTATTACAAATGATTTTAGAAAATGATTATAAAACACCAGCAACACCGCCCTGTGAGGATGGAGTTGATACACCACAGTCAATAGCAGAATTAGACGAGGATGATCTCTTGGATTTGGATATAAGCGGGCCAGACCCAACTTTAAAGGTTAAACAGCCACCAATAACGCCGGAAATCATAAATCTATCGGATGATCTAGATGAGAGAAATACTGATGACGTTATAATGCTTTCTTCGGATGATGAAGATAACGATACAGATATACATTTTCAACCAGAAATTACATTTACCCCAGTGCAAAATTACCCTAACAAGAACCGAGAAGAGATTTTCATAACAAAACGGAAGTTGAGTAGTGACCAGCAAGTCAAATTTTTGCAATATTGTGAAGCCACCTCGGCACAGATTCAAAAAGATTATATAAAGTGGAAAAATCGAGAAGCAGAGGCTGAGCTGAATGGCAATGACGAAATTATGGGTAATATTGAAGAAAATGAATATCTTATCACACTGCTGCAAAAATTTAAGAGACTAATTGACTTTATTTGGTTGACAGTTGACTGGAACTGCAAGGATACTGCAAATCTGCTTCAGGACGATGATGAAAATAGTGATTACTTTGAACTGAAACATATTGGAGATGTGCAGGATCTAGGACAGGTTTCGATTTTGCTAAAGCTAGCAGATGAGCTGCTTTCTATGGTCTGTAAGTTCAAGATTATTGATTCCAATGAGGATCAAACAGTGTTTCAATGGATTTTCAAGGTTTTTTTTATATTAGACTCAATATTCTCGATTCTGGCCACCGACATGAAAGTCAATAACGATAAGGCTTTAATGAAAATCACTGAATCAATCAGATTAAGACCCATCTTGGAGAGAAGCAGAATTGACTTGACTACGTGGTTTAAAGAATGTAATATTAACAAGTACAAATACGAGCTGAGTAAGATATACGAAAACTCCTTGTATAAACTCTAGCTCATGGTATAAACTCTGGCTCATTGTGTAAACTCTGGCTCATTGTGTAAACTTTGAATCATTGTATAAACTCTGACTCATGGTATAAATTCTGACTCATTGTGTAAACTCTGAATCATTGTATAAACACTAACAGTGGGTATTTAAAGCTGATATATACCTCAATATATTTTTGTTTAAAGAAAAAACATGCTACGATCACTGCTGTTTGAAGCTAGACTTGTCTAGCAGTATTGTTATCTCCTTAGTTAGTTTGGCTAAAGAAGATAGTTCCTGAGAAAGCGATTCTTTTAAAGTGTCATCGTTTATGGTATTCGTCAATTCTGCCAAATTCTGCTTGATAGCACTCAAAAACAGCAAGACTGCCTTTATCTGCTGTGACATCAGATCCCAAATAACGGTTTTATTGACAACAACACCGTCTAAATCTAGATTCAACAATTCTGATGATAGCAATCTATCAATGGTTTTACAATTGTTGCAATTCTGAGACAGTCCTGGAAACGCTGCTGCATCTATTACAGCACAAATCTTCTCCACAATACCAGTATCAATTTTATTATGTAAACTTTTCAAAGAGCTTAGCAGCTTTTTGTCCTCCGATAACGACTGTTGTTGCAGCCTACTGCTATCTTCACTGAATGAGTTTGTAGAAGATTCTGTTGTAAATGACGGATTGTTCGACTGTAAAACATTCGGAGATATTATTGTTTCTGCAGCAGTAACAAAGGTATTTGATCTTGACCTTTGGAATGTTGGTACAGTCGGAGGAGAAATCAAAGTCGGGGTAACAACTGGAGGATGGGAACTATTTGAAGGAGTGGAATTTGCAGATAGTATTTCAGCATTCTGGTTGAAAGAACCCGTATCCAAAGTTTTCCCGTTTGACAAAGAATTAATAATGACACTTTCCTCATTGCTGTTGATATTAGACGCTTCGATAGGCGTATTCTCGTTTGATTCAACCGCAGTGATAGACATGGTTCTTTTAGTCTCTTCTTTAAACTGAGGTTCTGATTTATGCTTGATTATCATGTAAGCATTATACAATTCCGTGTAAGAGTTCATCAGATTCATGTAAAACATCCTCAAAAAACACAGCTCTATATTTTGAAAAAAACTATCAAAGTTGTTGTTCAAAAGCTTGAAAATTTGTTTAAAAACTGGAAAAATGTCTTGGCACGTTTTGATTAGAATCTTTTTGCTGTTGTCATTTGTGCTATTGAGGCTTTCTTCCTCTTCACATTTCTCCAAAACTTCAACTAAATTGTCGATTGCATGGGATGTTGAATACAACAGCTGAACAACATTCATTGCAACCGTTTTGTCTTTTCCAAATTGAGTGACTCTTCGCAGTGTTTGTTGAGACTCAGTAAACGTAAACAACAGCCTTCTACAGCATATCAAAAGTTTATCATACTTTATAATCTGCGACTTCTTTCTAGCTTGAGTCAAAGCTTCCTTATTGATTTGGTGGTTCTCCATTCTGCGAGTTCCCAAATCAATCTTGTTGCTATCATCTAGCAAATGAGATTTATGTTCTGTTGAAAAAGAGGAAACTCTGTGTTGTAGTGGATGACTGGCAGCCCCAGAAATACCTGTGTGGGTACTGTTTATGTTTGATAAACTGTTTTTCCTGCTTTTTGATCTCAAAGGGTTCTTTTTTATATGCAAAACATTATTAGGCTGTGTATTATTGGGATTGAGAGGCTGTATAATGGTTTTCTTCATGTTTGATGAAGTATTGCCTCCACCTTCTGAAACACTAGATGTCCTGCTTCGCACAGCTGCTCCAAACATGGATTGATTATTGGAAATTTCTATATGGGTTGGTGTTCTTGAGCGGCCAATTTCTTGAGACAGGGTGCTTTGATGCAGATTTGGATTTGGTTTTTTAAACAGCGAAGTTTTCACTTTTGGTACAATGCTACCATTCAGTTTGATGGATGAATTGCTGCTGTTGCCATCGTGAGATAACTCTTCGCTGATATCTTCTGGCAAAACAGACAATCGCTTGAAATATTCGTTGTATCTGGAATGTGAGTTGTTTGTATTTCCATTGTTGCTGGATCCGTTTGCACCAGTACTGCTTAAATAGCTCCTGAGATTAGTCAAAAAATCTTTTGAAACGACTGGTATTAGCTCTAGATCAGAAATGTTGTTGACATCCACAATTTTCAGGTTTGGGAGCTTCAAAAGATTCGTCAGCTGGGTTATGGAGGTGAAATTATTGTCGTTTAAATTCAGATACTTCAAATTGACTAGTTCGTTCGCCCGTGTTGTAGAAAGAGATATGTTTTTATCCAAACAATTATTGGATATTTCCAAGATTGTCAGCGAAATTGGCAAAAACTTGAACGGAATCTCATGGAAATTGTTATGTTTCAGGTCAAGAACCTTCAGATGCTTCAAAAACGACAGCTGTATTGGAAGCTTGTCCAGAAGATTGTATGAAAGAAAAAGTTTCTCCAGGGTGTTATTTTTGCCCTCGTTGGTTTTATTGTTGCTGTTGCTACCACTGCTTATGTCCACTAAATGATTAAATAGTCCCTCCCGTTCACTTTCAGAGTCAAAAGTTCGAAATGCGGCGTTTAATGTTACGGATGAATAAAGACTGCATTCTCTATTCATCACGGCCTTCAAATGCTGCAAATCATCAATTGATCTGTTGGTGGAATGATTTTCTTGCAGATTTTCGTTCAAAAAACTCTGCTCCTGCTTCTTCAGATCAAAGTTAGCTCTTTCTTCATTATTAGGCAGATCCTCTTTCATGGTTAGAACTGAATCAACCATTTGCATACACTTGTGCCTGTAAGAAAAAAGGCAAATGGGTTGGCAAAAAGAGGTAAAATCTAGAACTAAATTCTACTTATATCGTGTTGAAAATTTAAAAATAGGTTAAAAATGTATCTGATTTGTTCTGGGTTAAACTTCTGGTTGTTGTGTTGTGAGTTGTTGTTGTTGCTTTTTTGATTCAGCTCTGGCCAAATCTTTGAGACTTTCCTGAATTAATCCGTTGAAAAGATCGGAGAAAAAAAAAAAAAAAAAAAAACTAAGAATCGTGGTTGTCACGTGACAAGTCTATCGGGGTTAAGTATGACATCTTTTTTTTTCTTTTTTTTTTTTTTTAAAAAAAAAAAGATCAATCTAAAATAAATGCTGAAGCACTGTTTAAACTTTCAGTACTTGATTATTGGTTAAAATTTCACACATGCAAAATGTTTAAAATTAAGGTAAAAAAACAACTTTAAAAGCCCATATTTAAAACACTGTTCGCCTAACTTATTTTTATCTTCAGAAAGTACGAGGATTTTTATTGGTTTATTTTGTGATCAGGATGGGTTTTTTATGGAATGACAACAACAAACAACTGTCTGGAAAGAGTGCAGTTTCCAGCGATGAAAGTGGCGCACCAGCGACTGTGGAACTACCAAAAGAAAGCAAAAGCTCCTATATAAAAAGCAATTTGAAGCATATTCTGCAGATGTCCGCTTCCGGACAGTCCGCAGACGGGTGTCCTGTGCTAAATCCGAACAAGAAGAAGGAAGTTGATGAGCCAGAAAGCGTCCATGACATTGCTTCTTTGAATCCATCAAACAACATGCCAGATTTGAGGAACGCCAAGCAGTCGTGGCAGAAAATAGATCTCCCAACCGAAAGAGAGATATCAACCATACCGAAAAACGATGGTTCTTTGTGGGAGTATCCATCTCCACAGCAAATGTACAATGCTATGGTGAGAAAGGGCAAAATTGACTCTGTAACAGGCCAGGAAATACCTGAGGAGGATGTGGAGTCGATGGTGAATGTGCACAACTTTTTGAACGAGCTTTGCTGGCAGGAAATCATCAACTGGGAAACAATAACCCAGAACTTCAAGGATCCAGAGCTTAAACTGGTCAAGTTCACTGGAAGACCTAATGATTTGACGCCAAGAGCAAGATTTTACCATGAACTGAGCAAAATCTTCCCTGATAAGATTTCAGGAGTGCTGCCATTTGACAGACATGACTGGTACGTGAAAAGAGGCAACGGAGATCTTGTGAGATACGTGATTGATTTCTACGAGCAGCCAGACGATGCACTCACTGGAGAGCCTGTCTTCTCATGTGACATCAGACCGGGGCTTGACAACTTCTCAAACTGCAAGGACAGATTCAAACGGTACTGGTTTGGCGGCAATTAGGCGTTGAATATCTGCTGCTGTGGGCAGCCCTGTAAATAAGTATTGCTACGGCCCCAGTGGTAGATGTTGTGCGATGGTGCGGTGTTTTTTGCTGACAGGACACTTCATGCTATCTAGTCTATGTATATTATGTTACTATTCGCTTTTTAAATACAATAAGGGTGTCTGTGTTATGCTACAATTTGTTTTTTTTTAAAAACAGCAAAGATCTCAGCATTACGGTAATATTTGCTTTTTGAAATATCTCGAGGGTGTCAGTATTACGGTAATATTCGCTTTTTAATAAGATCAGTGGTGCCTGTATTACGGTAATATTTGCTTTTTAAAATACCTTGGGGGTGTATGTGTTACTGTAATATTTGTTTTTAAATATCACGAAGGTCTCTGTATTACGGTAACATTTGCTTTTTGAAATATCTCGAGGGTATCGGTATTATGTTACTATGTGGTTTTTAAATAACAGCAAGGCTCTCAGTATTGCGGTAATATTCGCTTTTAAAAACATCAAATGTCTCAGTACTACGGTAATGTTCACTTTTTAAAAACATCAATGGCGTTTTTAGTATGATTTTTTTCGTTTTGAGAATATACTGTAGTCTGCTGCGGTTTTAGCTGGTCAGCTGGCGCTTTTCTGCTATCTAGATGTTCTCTTTTAGCAGCTTATCTTGTCTGCTGACGGCATTTCGTCTAAAACTACACTATCTTGCTACTCACTTTCACTGCAGAATATCATTTTGTGTGCGAACATATCGGATACCTTCACCTGCACGCGTTCTAGACAGAAACCTGTTCTGGCCAATCATCTGTTCCAGACAGACAGAAACCTGTTCTAGAACCAGGCAGGCTTATCATTTTCTCTGCCCGTACTGTGAAACACAGCGGCCTAAGCTGAAACAAGACTACTGCATCCTAAAACAACTCTCAACCGTAATTCCAAAGCATAATCCCCAACCATAATCCCCAACCATAATCCCCAGCCACAATTACCAACCTTAAATATCAACCACAATATATCACTCCAACAGCCACAATTACTATTTCCGAACACCCGTTTCATAATTCCGACAGACTTGTCTTACCCAGACTCACATTCCACTACACACATATTTCATTGCCCTAGGCCAAAAAAATTTTAACCTATTTCTTTTTTTAACAGGCGAAAAACTTTTTGCTAGGCCGCCTCGCACTAAACTGACCCGTAGGCGGTAGGGCGAAAAAAATTTAAAAAACATACCGCACTGCACAGTTGTAAAAGCTTAGGGATAAGACAACAAAAATTTTGAAAATATTTCAAAAATTGATTTGAGCCATAAAAGTTGACCCCAGAGCACAAATAAAAACATATTGTGGACTAAGGGAGTGTTGCTTGCAGATATATTTTTTATTTTGCCCAAAATCAAACTTTTCGCACCAGTTTACCAGTGTATTTCAGAGTGATCACTGGCTAAGTAGTAGTAAGAACTGAGCTTTAAGTTTACTAGTATTGCTGAAACACTTACAGTTATTACATTTATTTTTTTTTTTTTTTGGTTTGCTGTTTTAACCAATTGAGAACTTTTCATGATGAGTGATAGAAACGGTTATAAAATCATTTGCTCAGAGATTTTCTCTCACGAGAAAGCCTGCCAGGAATACTCAGAAGAAATGCTAGAGTACTACACTGTTATAGACAAAGCATACACGAAAAACATAAACAAAATACACAACAAATACGGAAAAAATAACAAAACAACGCTGATGTTTGAATCACTGAAAAAACTGATTCTGGACTTCATAATGTGTTGCCACACAAAACTGAGACTCTCTACGCCAACTTTGCTGTTGTCCTTCAAGATTCTAGAGAAATACATAATCATGAGAAGCGAGTCACACAACTATTTACAGGAACTGGTTGAAGACAGGCTGCAGTTTCAGTTGCTTGGAATAGTGTCGCTGTGGATTGGCAGCAAGTACATTGATACAAAGTACAAACACTTCAATATAGAAATGCTGCTAGAACTAATCAATGCACCACAACTACCAGGATCATACGAAAATGAGCAAAACAAAAAAGCAAAAACAGGAAGCTCCATGTCAACACCAATTGGAACACCTAAAATGAGGACTCCAGTGGGGAAATCGACAAACAGCAAACACTACAACTACGACAACCAGTATGAAGAAACGGATCAGATTAATAAAATACTAAATAAACGGAACAGTCTCAAGAGACATGTAAAAACTATAGAACTGGATATTCTAAGGAAACTTGATTGGTGCATAAGTGATATTCCCACGAACGACTTTTTCATTGATATATCTCTCAGAAACCTTCAAACAGAGCAGGAGATGAACGCAAGAATGAATACAAGTTTCTTCCATTTTGACACAAACGACATCAACCAACTGAAATTTGGTTCTCAGATGCTTTGTGAGCTAGCTTCCTTTCACTCAGAAGTTTTCCAAGCTAACCATTCTATTCTGGAGATTTCAGAGGCCTCCCTGAAAGCAATGAAGCTGGCAATTTTGAACTACAAGTTGGATAGATTTGTTCATTTGGACAAGTTATCCTTAGCATACAAACTAATAAAGGTTTTCAACAACTGCAACCACAAGGATCAGCTTCCTTTTTCTTTTAAACTGAAATATTTTCCAAAAAATTCTCTTCAGTACCCGATATTTTTGAAATCCATATTGAGATATTTGGAACACATCAACAACAGTGTGCATTTAAACGAAGCCACCACTCTCAGCAACATACCAATGACGCCTATAACTCCAGACTTGATAAACGGGAGCAAAAAAAGAAGCAGAACTGTTTTGGATTCTGTTGAAGGAGAGACGTTGTTTGCAGATCAGTATTCTGATGGCTCGGGAAATGCTGCAAAGCACATATCAAAGAAACGGTTGATGTGTGATCTGAAAAAGGAGGTTGAAGATGAGCTGTAGAAAGAATGAAAAATAGCACATTTCTCAGCCCAAAATATAAAATACTGAAGCATATGAAGTGATTTTTTATATATTTCTGTACTTTGCCGAACAAATGCTGTGCAGCAAAAAGCACCTTGTTTTATAGTTTTCTAGAGCAGTTTTCCACACCAAATTCTGAGCAGGGAGGGTTTTTTTTTATTACAACAGAAGTTCCAGCAAAATAGACTATATTTAGATTTGGGTCAGACTCTTAGGCGCGACCAACCCTGTTTGCATTCACAGCAATATATGTAAGTTTAGTTTATTACTTGAATTGGTTGCATTAGACTAATATTTTATTAACTTGGATTGGTTGGATTGGCCTACTATATTATAATTTAGATTGGTTACATTAATTTAAATTTAAATTTTTTATTTTTTTGAATTGATTAAAGATTTATTTTTTACCTTTTCGCATGTGATCACATCAAAAAAAAATTAAAATATTAATTTTAACAAATTGATTTTTAAAAAATTGACATGTAAACAAACCGAAGTTACAATGAACAGAGCAGTCTAGTTACATTTTTAAGAAAGCTGATACCATTATATCAGCTGTAAAGCAAATACATCTAAACTTCTATGTGTGTAGTTTGATGAATAAAAAGAAATTTCTTTGCCGCTGGCACGTGCAAATCCCTTACTATTACCGGTTACGTGGGCTGTCTCTGTTTAAACAAAAACGAAGCCTTGTTTGAGCAAAATGAATTGCCTACGGTTAAAATTTACAATAAGAAGTATCCTAAAACGTGCATTGCGTTATACTGCTAATCTACTGACAGTTTCAAAATGGCAATATTAACCTCTCTCTATAAATACTCCCACCTGTTGAGCCCCTTGTAGATATAATCTCTTTATTATCATAACTTATTTTACTGTTCAAAATCAATGCTTTTATACTTTTGCATTAATGAAATTACTTCAACTTGATTAAAATTAATTGTTATTATTACGTTTAAAATATGTGACTTTTAATCAAAATCTTCTGCTTTGTTTTGATTAAACACTGCAGAGGGGAGGTGGCGTGACGCGTTTGTTTGTTGCGGGGGATTTTTTTTGGTTAATTTTTTTTTTTTTACCTGACGCGATTCGAACTCCGACCGGCATTCTACACAATAAACTCGTACATTAAAAAAAAAAAAAAGTCAAAACAGAAACCAAGACAAGTGAAACTTTGGAACAAGCATCGCATCAAAGCATCACAAATTACTCTACTAAAACTAAATATCTAAAAAATTACCAATTCAAGAAACCCAATATAAAAAATCTCCAATCAAACCTGCATGCCACAACAATTAAAAAAGCAGAAGGTCGAAATCGAACCCGATCTCAGCGTTCCCCTGGCTAATATAAAAGCTCGTAAACCATTAAAGTTTCATTTTAAGCCTGAATTTGTTGAGAGACTGAAACCATCAAATATCCAAGAAAGCTTCAAAACCAAACACGATGAGCTACTGCTGGTGGAAAAATTAGTGGCAGGCGGTTACGGATCAGGTAAGCAAAGATACAAAATGACCTTTGATGAGTTCTTTAAGAGATTGAACAATGGTGAACAGTTATACCTAAGCACACAATATCTCATGGATGATCCAGACTCTAATCTCGGTGAGTTTGACGATGAGGATGAAGAGAGTGAAGAGGGTGAAGGATTCGGAGATAATCCAGAGCTAGCTTCTGGCTTAGGAAGTGATTTTGTAGATGATTATGATTCTGATGATGATTCTGCAGATAGTGGTTGCCTATATGAAGAGAATGAACAGGAGAGGGAGGAAGCAATGATTATGAGAGTTGAAGACATTTTCCAAAGACCTATGACAAAACTAGTTAATGTGCTTCCATTAGGTTTTGATTTTACTAAAGGCTTAGTTCTTCAGCAGGTGAACTTATGGATGGGATCTACTTCAAAGTTGATCCATTATGAGGATAAAGACTTTTTGGATTTTGAAAATTTGGGCAAAAAAGTTCCTTCTGGATTCACATCTACAGGGCTACACCATGACCATGCTGATAATATCTACATACCAGTTCATGGTCACAAAAGGTTCACTCTGTTTCCACCATCTGCTGCTAAAAGTCTATACACTGTTGGAAATGTTGACTTTATTCACCACAACGGAGTTATTGATTACAAAATGGATGAGCAAGCCCCAAACTGGGTTTCAATCAACGCCAACGGGACTCAACGTTATAATGCGAGACCTTTTAGCAAATACAAGGTGAACCACAAAGTTGATCCTCCATCTTTCTCCAGAATCAATCCTATTTTCCTTCATTTAGAGGATATCAAAGACGTAAAGATCAGGGAACTTCTTTATGAAAAAGGAAAAGAACTGTTTCCTGATTTTTTCAATGAAGATATTCTATCTCAGAGAATCATTATTGATCTGGTTCCAGGAGATGTGCTTTTTTTGCCTGCGGGATGGTTTCATGAAGTGAGCAGTAAGGGTGATTATCACATTGCTTGCAACTATTGGTTTGTTCCTCCAGACGATCTTGACGGAGATAGAATGTACAGAGATGATGTAATCTACGAGATTAACTTTGCAAACAAAAAAGCGATTGATTTTTTCAAGTCAATTGATGAGGAGCAAGATTAGACAAGTTTGTTGCTACACAACTGTCTGACAGCCTAGTTATATATGTAATTTTAACAATAGTTGAAAGATCCACTTAGCAGATGTGAGTATAGAAAGACTACCAGAACAAAATATGTTCTTAAGATGAAATAGTTAAATATCTGGAAAGGCATTAAAAATAGGAAGTATAATGGTCAAACCGTCGGTTCTAGAAACAGTCTCAGACAAAAACGATAATACTTATAGAAATAAATTAATAAGGAAATAAAATACTAAAGAAATAAATTGATAAAGAAATAGACCAATACGGAATTAAATTAATAAGGAAATAAAATAATAAAGAAATAAATTAATAAAGAAATTAAGAAATAAATAAATTAAAAAATATATTGCTAAAAATAAACCGGCAAAAAAATAAATTAATCCTTTTTGATTATAATAAAACGGTTCATCCTTATGCAGGGGAACTGCTGATCATCTCTGTATTTTTTTCAATTCTTTTAAATTCCTGAAAATTTAAAATTAAATTGTTGTCTCATCCAGCTAGACTAGAAAGCCTAACAAATAATGAAACGTGGTATTACACGTTTGTCGTTACTACTAGGTCAGGCGTGACTCAGTAAGGCTAATGATTAAAACCTCTTTTAATCTGT
>JAFNJT010000155.1:0-21805 GCA_019649525.1 Hanseniaspora lindneri
CACTACGTAGAAAATAGGTGAGTTAGAACCAACCAATAATTATTAGCCCCTTTAAACACATCTATTTTCTATCATTGGTTTGCTTCGCAGTCGTTATTTCCGTTTGCGTACGCTGTTTTTACTTGTGGCTAAGATTTCACAATTAGCATCAAGCACGTGCACGCTTTGCAACCTGACTCTGCAGCATTTCTATCAGCGCTAAAGGATTACTGCTGTGTGACTAGTTGTTGATAATGTAGAAGTGCAGGATGTAGCCAAACTGTGCCTTGCCGCATTCCAGCAGTATTCGTTAAAGCAAGAAATGTTATAGTTAACACTAGGAAATTCTTTTCTAGTGAACACTACAAGGTGTTTTATAACGAACACTGACATATGTTTTATAGTGAATAATGCGAGCTGTTTTCAGTAAATACTAATACATGTTTTAAATGAAGATTAATATTTGTTTCATGGTAAACACTAATATATGTTTTTGATAAATACTAAGACATGTTTTGGGTAAATACTAACATATACTTTATAGCGGACACTAACAAGTGTGGTCAGTGAACACTAGGAAATTCTTTTAAGTAAACACTGACATATGCTTTTGAGTAAGCACTGCTTATGTTTTTTATTGCACACTGACATACTACAACAAAAAATTGAAGCACTTTGTTTGCTGTGATCCCCAAAACAGTCTAGCATCTTTTCCGTAACTGTGCCTTGAGTGTTCCAACCCATTTATATTAAATGTAAGCTACATTCAGTAGTTTACCGTATAGTAAATTGGTTTAAAGTGCAGAGTAGATACTGTGAGCCGTACATTTACATTCTACTGTGAACCCCATATATATATTCTAGTGTGAAATCTAAGTATATATTCTACTTCAAGCTATCGCTATAAGCACATCCTAACATCTTTGCTCACAGTGTGTGAACATACTTCTGCGGTTCTTTGAAAAGCACCCCATCAAACAGCTTTTTGATAACAGAGTATCGGCCTAGTGTCTCACTGTTCCCTATCATTATCAGCTTGCATTTGCTTCTCGTGATACTGACGTTGATTCTCTCCAGATCGTTCAGTATACCGTCCTCTGTACTGGCACCAACTTCGTTTCTGGCGTTGCTCCGCACAAATGAGATGATAATGCACTTCTTGTCTCTGCCTTGAAACTGGTCGGCCGTGAGTATCTCCAAGTGTTGCCGTTTTTGGCTTGGTTTAGCTTGCTCACCAGGAGCCAGAGTAGCAAATAGTAGATTCAATTGGGCCCTGTAGATTGACAAAATACCCACATCGTCTATAAAATTGAATTCTTGGTTGTCTTCGCCATAACTATTCTTAAACAGGTCTAAAATCTTGCTTACAATCTGGCACTCAGCAACGTTAACTAACGAGTCTTTAACCAGTGCTTCAGTATAGTCAGTTTCGGAAGAAAGCTTGTTTTTATAGTCAATAAAAAGCACTGACTGTTTGTTATCAAGCAACTTATATTCCAAAGAGTCTCTGGCAAAAGAAGCACTCAGGTTTCTGATTTCAGGCAGATACTGGTGTCTGTTAGAATCGCCACACTTCAGGAGATCATTGTAGACCAGGAAATTGGACAATTTCATGATGTCCTCGTTCATTCTGTACTGAACAGTCAGATTGGTGATATTCGAGGGATCGATCCTTCCAAGCTTGCTGAATAAAGATTCCTTGAGTCCCATTTCTATTGCTTCTTTACTTTTAACTAAAGGAGATAACTGATTGTCATCTCCGACTAAAATGAACTTTCTGGAGCATGCCAGGGGACCAAGAGTGATGGGTAAATTCACTTGAGTAGCCTCGTCTAAAATGCAGTAGTCAAATTTTGAATATTCCGGAACTTCCAGGCCACTGTCCTGTTTCAAAATCTCGTTCACCATGAAATTATTTGCTGACAAACAAGTTGTAGCAACCAGATTCGCTTCCCTGTATTTTCTCTGCAATTGGCTGTGATCTTCGATGTTTTCAGTTATTGCAAACTGATGAACTTTCTTGTTTATATTCGTTTTGTTGCCCAATCTCACAATTCTGAAACTGTCGTTTAAACAACCATTGCCTACTAATTTCAAAATAATGTTGTCGACAGCAGAGTGAGTGAAACTGGTAATCAGTACTTTCTTGCCGTTCATTATCAAGCATCTCAGTAACTCTGTGATTACTTGGGTCTTTCCAGTACCAGGCATTCCTCTGATCAGTGAGTATCGGTCAGCTGACAGACATTTCTTTATAGCTTCACGTTGATCTGGATTCAGTGATTGCCAGTTGATCATATCGACATTGAACGATTTGAAGCACTCGATTCTCTCAGTGCTCATGTTGTTTTCAGGATGGATAATCAGATTCTTCAACATCACATTTCGTTTACTCAGTAGAGACACAAGATTGAACTTGGCAATCTTATTAGGCATGTCGAACTGAACGTGATCTACTCTGAACAGCACGCTGTCTTTGTATCGTTTCTGGACTGAATTCATGACGTTCTTGGTCCCTGCTGTTTTCAAAACTCCCTTCAGGTAATCCACCTCTAGTACCGTAACAAAATCTAAGCGGTAATGGCCCATTTCGTCACTCAGTATGCAGTTATCATAGACAGAAACTCCGTTCAGTTCCGTTTTAACATAAGGATCGAAAGCGAAAGTGAGCTCGAAACGTTCGTCAATACCCTTGCTGTTCTTTACTGCTTTCGTTTCAACTAATTTCATCATTCCAACGCAGTTTTCGGTGTCCTCACTCCTGTTCAGAAAGTAAGACTTGATGTCAAACGCGTTGGCTTCATCCTCAAGCTGAAGCATTTTGTAGTAGCGTTCAAAGAAGTCCTTCTCCTTGCGGGAAACGTGTCCTATAACGAGATCAACAAAGTCGCGGGACAGCAGCACATTTGCATCAAGATCTGAATCAAGAACTTCAGAATCAATATTTGAATCAATATCTGAACCAAGAACTTCACAATCACGATCTGCAGAAACAAGATCTTTGTCGTTCATTCTCGAGAGATGGTTCAAAACAGTGCATGTTTCCTGTGCACCACATTCTCGTTCGCACGTGGCGCTGCTTCCCTTAAGAAGATCAGGCAGCGTGCCGCCGTGATCCTTCATTTCGTCCTTGAAGAAGTGGATCATTCTGTTCCTGAAGTGCAGCATCTGCTTGAAATCACTGAATACAACGTTGTTCAGAGTATAAGTCCCGTACCCGCCAAGATACACCATCAAAAACTTCCTTACGCTGATACTGTACTTCTCCCACAACAGTAACGCGTAAATCACAGTCTGAACTTGGTGTTTCATGGAGGTAACTTTACCCGTTTTGATCTCCATGGGGATGAACCCAAAATTGGTTACTATAGTGGCATCAATTATGCCCTTAAGTCCCAGCAACGGAGAGTCAATTGTCTCCTCAATGTTGTGGATTCTATTGATCTTAAAAGGCAATGCAGCGTTTCCCTGAACATCTATCTTGGCGTACTTTCCACCTGGTTTGTCCAGGATGTATTCCGCCATAAACGACTTGATATTTGGGAAGAAATCCTTCTCCAGGGAACTCCTGAACTCGTCTAATGGCATGTCGGTCGATACTACTATTTCATCCTTGTACTTCTCGAGTAACTCCGACAGCATGTGATCCAGCGAATCACTGCCAAGTATCTCCGAACAGGCAGCATAATCGTCATGATGCTGTGTCAGCAGCTGTAACAAATTCTGAAACAGCTCGTGAATAACGGTGCCCCGAATCAAATGTATGCTCGGCTCTGACGGCAACGCATATCTCCGCTTGATCACAGTCTGACGCTGGCACGTGAGCCCGTCGGACAATGTTGTTCCAGAGAGCATTGTGTCAGCAGCTACAACGAGCAGTATTTCTGAGTCGGACTTAAGATAAATGTCAGTCTCGTTTATAAGCGCAGAATCGTCCTCTCTAAACGACACGACATGGATTATTTCACGCAGCTTGTACGGGAAACCGTCGTCGGAGATATCCTGGTTCCATGGCGCATGCAAAAACAGCGAGTAAATCCGAGCGTTGATGTCCGAACATCTCAGGATAAATTCTCCGGTTTCGGACCACTGTGAATCAAGAATGAGAAGCCGTAGAAAGGAGTGGGCGCGTTTGCACTGGAGCTCCGGGTACGCCAGAACGCTCAGGTCCTCGGCAGAAACCGCCCAGTTTGCCAGCAGAGCCTCTTTTTTATTGACTTCTTCTTCTCTGATAACGTTTTTATTGGCTTCTTCTTTTACAGCCGCTTTTCCATTGACTTCTGTTTTATCTGCAACGTCTGTTTTATTGACTTCTTTTTTTATAACATCTTTTTTATCCACTTCTTCTTTAACTACAACCACATTTCTGCTTACTCCATCTTCTCTAATCACGTTTCTATTGCCTTCTTCCTTCCGCTGAAGCATCTCAAACAGATACGCGTCATCTGAGGAATCCGAATCCACACTGCCATCACTCTCATCCGCAGCACTCAAACCGCCATCCCTCAGAATCGTCGACTTCGTGTCGTTGGTGTCGCCGTTCTTTGACGTTTCAAACGCGTCAGAGCCATACAGCTCCTTGATCTGGCTGATCAGGTGTTCGTTGCTCACTGGTTTGTTGTTTTCATGTGACTCCTTCTGCTCCACATGTGACTCCTTCTGCTTCTCTGGCGAGAGTTTCGGAGGATCATTTAAGAGCTCCGCTGTGCTTTCGTCAGCAGCGTGTCTGCGGTACACGTGAGCCTCCGCCTCCAGATTCGGACCGTCAATGTGCAGACTGCTGTTCAAACCAAAGATCAGCGAGGATGTGTCCGCGGAGTTGTTCAGCTTCTCCTTCTCCCAGGATCCCTTCTTCAGCAGCACTCTCCGCTGCTGGGAGCGCGACATGTCCGTGGAACGGATGGATTTGGAGGGGGATGACTTGCCAATAGACTCGAAATTCACGAGATCGTTGTCGAGAATCGACTTGGCAGAGACGATTTTGAGTGGCGAGCTCGCTGTTGCGGCAGAGGATTCGATGCTTACTTTGCGCATGCTCGTCAGCGGAGTTGAGGCTGGAGCTGTGTTCTTCCTGTGGTTGCTGATGCCGTAGGCGATGATGGAGTCGTTGTTGTTTCCGGTGTTTGTTTCTGAATAGTCGTTGTTGTTTCCGGTGTTTGTTTCGGAGCAGTCATGATTCTCTCCCGTATTGGTTTCGTTGTGGTTGTTGTTCATTATGTTTGTTGCTGAGTGTTCCCTCTGTATTATGGTTGGTTCGTTTGGGTTGTTGGTCATCCCAGCATTGTTTTCTTTATACTTATTATTCATCCCAGCATTACTTTCTTTGTACTTGTTATTCATCCCAGTATTAGTTTCTTTGTACTTATTATTCATCCCAGCATTACTTTCTTTGTACTTGTTACTCATCTCAGGGGGTTCTGTTCTGATCCGCTTGGTGCTTGGCGACCCACATGCGTCGTGTACGTTTTCGAGGTTCTTTCCAAGCCCAGAATCCACGTTCTGGTGTTTCATTTGAGCCTTATTAGTAGAGTCTGTCGCAGTGTTTTCAGCAACTGTAACAGTATTTCCAGCGGCTGCCACGCTGTTTTTAACAGCTATGTTTCCATACTCTGTGGCCTTGTTTTGGCTGGTGTGCTCATTATTTGCATCCTCAAGCCCCTCATCTTTTCTATCCTCAAGTATCTCATCACCTGCATCCTCACTTCTCGCGTTCTTTCTCTTCCTCGCCTTGAACGTGAGTGGCTTGATGTTGTTGAACCTGTATCTGTGTTTTGGCGCTGGTTTTTTGGAGCTCTCACCGCTCATATTGTGGGAATGCTGTCTTCAGTGTGGTTTAAACTGTGATTATCAGTCGATTTTTGGTTTAAACTGTGGTTCCCAGTCGATTTTTATGCTAAACTGTGATTGTGTGTCAATTTTTGGTTTAAACTGTGATTGTGTGTCAATTTTTGGTTTAAACTGTGATTGTGTGTCAATTTTTGGTTTAAACTGTGATTGTATGCCAATTATCGGGCTAAAATATGCCTATCTGCCTGCTTCCGATGAGACTGTGCGGTGAATGTTCTGGCTGTAACAGTTGCAGTAACAAACCTATGCGTGTGAACGTGACGTAAACGAACAGCCTTCGACGTAATGGTGTGGTTGTGGTTTGAGTATGTTACTTGTATAAGTAATTGACAGAAATAATTCTCAAATATTGCTGCTATAAATAAGTGTCGGATATTAGTGGTAGAAACAATTGTCAGATGTTATTGCTGGTAGAAATACCTGTCAGATAGTATTGCTGGTAAAAATAACTGTCAGGTATTATTGAGCGATGGAAATCACTATCGGATATTAGCGGTTGGTAGAAAGAATTGTCGGATATTACTGCTAAATATTATTGTCAGAAATAACAGTCTTGTATTACTGGCAGAAATACTTTTCAGAAATTAGTGCTAGTAAAAATAACTGTCAGGTATTACTGAGTGATGGAAGTCACTATCGGATATTAGTGGCACAAACTACTGTCGGATATTGCTCACCCTGGTACTGTCTATCGTTTACACCGGGTTACTCTTTATTTTATTCCACTATGCAAGATTCAATTCCTGAAACTACAGTTCTGCTTGGTGGGAGTAACTTTTGTGAATTTTTTGTAACGCGAGAAATTTTGTTTTTCGCTGCCTAAACTGACGCGTAGGCCAGAGTCAAAGCAGATTTTCGGCCAGAAGACGGTGTATTTTGGGAATAAGGAGAAGAATTTGCAGGAGATGCGGATGTGTGGGGTGATTTGGTTTCAGAAATGGACGTAAAGATAAGGAAAGAAGTTTGGGTATAAATAGAGAAGCGAGGTGTGAGAAAGTTGAGAATGAAGTTTATCTGAAACAAGATGTTTAGATCTGAAGATGGTATTGTAAGATTATCTTAAGCAAAGAAGAAACGACATGGTTATCTTAAAGATGAGATTATAAATTTAGGTTAAAGAGAATTTAGATGCTTATCTAAGAAGATGATATTATATGTTTATTTTAAAGATGATATTAGATGTTTATTTTAAAGATGGCATTATAAGGTTGTGTTGAAAATGATATGGTAAGTTTATGTTAAGAGAGAAGATTATACCTTCATGTTCAATATAAGAGAATAAGTTTGTATTAAAGAGAGAGTATAATTTTATCCTCATGATGCTATAAGTTTGTCTTCAAGAGTGATTACACGTTTGTATTGAACCTTGAAGAGATATAAAATTGATGTTTGTCTCACCAGATGCTAATATATGTTTAGATCTAGAGATGACACAGCGTATTTAACTCAGACCAGAGATTATAATTTATCATGAAGACAACACTGACTGAAGTGCACCCGTGTAAACTAACTTCAAAAGTAAGCAGTTTGCTCTTTTGAGTTCTCCACACGCAGCAGAAAACCCACAGCAACATGTCTCAGACCACAAATCACCTGATTTCAACAGAACGAATATGCTTCCAGCCAAGCAACCAAAACATCTAAGCTTATTTCAAACCCAGAGATTGAACTTAATTTCAGGTTCTGCTACCCAAAGTATCTTTTTTGCTACCCAATAAACTGAACTTACCCTGGTGGTTACCTCATAAACAGAACTTAATTTCAGGTTCAGCTACCCAAAGTATCTTTTTTGCTACCCAATAAACTGATCTTAAAAACCTCTACCTCCCACCCTTCAGCACCATCCGCAAGGAAGCCAGCAGGCTGCTCACCTGCTTCTCAACATCAATCCGGTCAAGCTCCCTCTTCTGCACGTGCAGCGAGTCGAGCCTCTTCTCCAGATCCTTGTACTGGTTGATCAGGTCTATCTCAATGTGCAGCTTTGTTTTGATTTTCTTCTGCTGCTCAACCTTCAGGCCATTCATCAGTTCGATTTCCAGCTCATTCAAAAAGGCTTCAAACTCCTTTCTGTTTTCTGCACTGTCCTCGCTGTTGATCAGAGCTGCATTGTCCCTGTAAATCTTCTTAACCACATCGTTAAAACCCAGCTTCAATTTCATCACTGGCTCTCCTGAATCCAGAGTGACAAACTCATAGTCGGGGATATAGTTCTTCTTGAACTGAGGATACGCCAAATCGGACATTATGGCTAGAAGGTTGAAGAAGATGTGGGTGTTTCCATCACAAGACGTTTCTTTTTTCTTTTTCTCTGCCGCAACATTCGCTTTGATGTACTGGTTGATGAGCTGATACTCCAGTTGGTTCAGGTCCTTTGAAGAATTACTGTTTTGGGAATCTCCTCCCTCCACAACCACTAAGTCCGCCAACTTGAAGTAGTTGTTCATGTACTCTCCGTTCAGCAGACCCTGAAGAACTCTAAACTCAGTCACAATGTCGGATTTTACGGCTTCAGAGTCCAGACTGCTTTGCTCCATGATTCCTCTGATGTTTTCGAAGGATGGTTTCACTATCTCGTCAAGCTGGTCCGCAAAATAGGACATCATGGAGACGATTTCCTCGGTGTTTTTCGATTCGCTCATGGTTCGTTTGGAAAGCGAGTTTGGTTTTCTTTTTAGTTATGTGTATTTTAGTGTGGTGTAATTAGTCCTGAAACTTTTTGTTCTGAAAAGTTTTTTAGTTCTTGAAAGTTTTTTGTTCTTAAAAGTTTTGGTTGCTAAAAGTTTTATTAGTACTGAAAGTTTTTTGTTGCTGAAAATTTTATTGGTCCTGAAGCTTTTTGTTGCTGAAAGTTTTATTGGTGTAATTGGTTCTGAAACTTTCTTTTTTTGGTTATGTTCAGCAATTATGTTTGCAACTTTCACTAGCTTGATTGCCTGTTTAGTATGTACAGTTACTTTGAATCCTTTTCTAGGCTGAATTTCCTGTTTGGGATGTATAATTGGTTTAAAATTTTTCTTTTTCCTTTAAGCATTCTTTCAATTGCAGTGAACATGCTGTATTTTTACTATGATGAATACTGTGAACAAAATGAGGTTGAATTGTGTTTGCTGTTATTGCAGCAGGAGAAGCGCGTGATTCAGAAACACCGCTACCATATAAAAAGTTAAAGTGTGTCACGTGATGCTTGGTTTTTAACAAGTCAGCAAAGCGTGTGTTGTGGTTGTGTTGAGAGAAAATCTGAGGTGATATTTTGTTTTATAAAGTATTTTTAATGGGCTGTATGCTTCCTTAGCAATGATTCTGGACGATACCCGCGTTCTTTCTGGTCGCGACTGTGGTAGCAACGCTACCATATCATGGCTTGTTTCTGCAACCAAACGCTACCATATCATGGCTTGCTTCTGGAAATTAGCGCCAGCCTCTTTTGCGTGACTATTTTGGAACAGAGGAAGCTTTCTCACCATTGCCTCCCAACTCGTTTATCTTAAAGGGCTATAAATACATAGTACTTTTGCTTATCTTCACGATTTCTGCACATGCATTTTGCCAAAATATACAGCGTGTCGGAAATAAGCAGACGTTAATTTGTCTGTGTCACGTGCCACAGAATGTTTACATTTTGCAATATGGGTTGTTTTAGGAAAAAAATTAATGTTAAAAGGTTTGTTTAAACAACAAAATAAAAAAAATAACATATAAATGTGATAATAAATGTAATCAAGTCTTGCATAGATGATGTTTTTTGCTTTATGAGAAACACCTGAAAAAAAAACTACTTTTATTTTTCATTCAAACAGAGTTTAAAAGAGTTAAACAAAACCTAGCTATTTCCATAACGGGAAATACATGTCTCAGAAAGCACTTTGTAGCGCATCCACAGCAGTGCTGATACTAATACCGCAGACCAACTAGTTTTGAAAGAATCTGGCTGCTTTTCAGCGGCACTGATGCACTTTGAATTACCTTTTTTCATGTCGTTACTCCAGTAAACAATCTGCAACAGTGGTGAGCCTAACAGGTCCCGTGACTGATATTTTGGTGCCAGAAATTGGTCCCAGTATTCATTTTCTGCCACTACAAAGGCAATTACACCACCAGCAGACTCTGCACAACAGACCAAGCCCGACAATTACACTCCTTTCATACTGCTGGACCACTAATCGTGCACCCAAAATACCCAAAATTTAGCAGCAAAAGCAAAAATTTGTCACGTGCACACACACTAAATTTTAGCACCAAAAATAACAATGCATCACGTGCAGACACACCAAAATTTTTCCATCGGAGAAAACAAACTCGATTGTTTAGGACTTTATTTAAAAAAAAAAAAAAAAAAAAAAAAAAAGACAGATTTAAAAAAGTCACCAACACGAAATTTCACACATCAAACATCGAAATTACCACCAAAGTTCGCATTTAAACACCAACAAAGTTGTCATTTTACAGCGTTTAAAAACATTTCATACCCATAACCATCATCACACTATTTTGGGTGCTACCATATTTACTCTCACCACCAGAATCAGCACCTATATTCCACGATGAAAGTGTCAGTTTTCAGTGTCTGCTCAGTTTTTATGTTCTACCTGGCTAGTTTGGCAAAAGCAGCAGAACAGGCTAAAAAAACCACCGCTACGTTGACTAAAACAACCGATCCTGCTGCGGAGATAGCTGCTTCAACCAATGCCGCTACCATGCCATGGGTGAGAACCATTGATTTAACCACAACCACCATTGTTACTAGAGTAACACCACTAGTTATTTCATTGAATTCAGCGGATATAATCACGATATCAGCCAAACCTACAGCAACCCTTGATAAAATAAAGTCCCAATTAAGACCCTGGGTGTCAATCAAAAAGGACGGATTACCAAAGACCATCAAACCAAAACTAGTGAATGGTCACGAGGTAAGAAACGGTGGTTATGATGTGTTTGATTACTCAACATACTTCATGACAGAAACAACAAAAACACTATCTTACGAGGAAATGGGGAAACCAAAGGGAATGGATCCAAACGAAGTGCACGTGGACGTTGTTCAGGAGGCTGAGGATCCGTTCTATGAGTGGGATTTGAACCCAGTTGGCAGATGTTTCCCAAAACAGTTCAACAAAATGAATCCAAAGAACCAAGTGGTATATAAACAGGACAAGAACAACAAGGAGTTTGAGAGCAATGTTGACCTGACTTCAGAACCTTTCTGTGCTCCAAAGGAAGACACAGTCTGGAAGATGGAAAAAACCTATTTTGTTCACTGGTATTACAAGTTCTTTTTTGACAGCACCAACGATGTGTTTGCTGACAAGGTCAAGATCCATCTGACCTACGTCACTGAGTCCTACAAAGAGCAGGGAATGAATAAAAGAGATGGCTCTGTTAGTGAGCAGCTATCTTTCTGGAGCTCTGACTGGATTTCAAACAAACAGGGCTTCTATCCTGTCTACATTGACGAGTCCTTTTTGAAAGACGACTTTGAAGAGAAAGTATTGCTTACTTTGCAGCCAGACTACATGTCCGATGCTGAATTCCATCCGCTGATGCCTGAGCTGAATCCAATAAAGCTTTCTCTCATCAGAGGCACCAAGATTGTCAAGCAGAACGGAGATTATCTGGAGCTCAAGCACTGGGGCACTGAGAAGCAGCACAGCAAGTACGGCCGTGGAAAGACCGCGCTGGAGATCATTATTATTATTCCGTCAGTTGTCCTGGTTGCGTTTATTTGCATGTTCGTTTTTGTCAAGATGAATGGCAAAAACAGAGACTTTTCCTATGTCAAGAAGTTCAAGGGCTCCAAGCTCACATCGAAGATCAACCTGAAGAAGTTCAAGAACCACCGGTACGAGGAGCTGCCTCTGCACGACATGAAGCCTGAGAGACACAGGCTGTAGGGAGGTGTAGCAGGAGCGCATCACGAGCGCAGCGAGTGAGGAATAGGCCAGGAAGAAGTGACGAATAAGTCGGGAATAAGTCAGGAATCAACTAGGAGCAGCATTTGCTGAAAGGTTGGCTTATATTATCTGAAACAAAGCACACAACTTCACCAGTGATTGCTTATAGTACCTGTGCAAGGCACAGCATTTAATGACAGGTTGGCTTATATCACCTGAGCAAAGCACAGATCTGCTTAGTGACTGCTTGTATTACTTTATCAAAGCACAGAACTCACTGAAAGATTTGCTTGTATTACTTTATCAAAGCACAGAACTCACTGAAAGATTTGCTTATATCACTTTATCAAAGCACAGAACTTCACCACTGACTGCCTATAGACTAGCTGAAGCACAGCATCTACTGAAGTTCGGCTTATATACTAAACAATAAAGACCATCCCAACAGATCCAGCAGGCTGAAACAGCGCCAGGACTCTACAGCCACTTGTTCTCAACAGACAGAAGGAAGATTCTGCACAGCGTGAACAGCTTGAAGTCTGAAAACGCTGGGCTATCCTCGTCTTTTTCGCTAACAGATTCACTTTCTCTATCAACCACTCCACTTTCTCCAACAACAGACTTACTTTCTCCATTCTTCTTGTCAATCAGCGACGTGATATACTGCTCAACCTCCTTTCTGATCTCCTCTTCGCCAACCTTTTCAGCATCAAAATCTTCCTCACCATCAGCAGAATCATCCCCCTCATAATCCTCATATTCCTCACCATCATCATCATCTTCCTTGTCCTCCTCACCGTCAATATAATAGAACAGCGGGCCCAGACCATCAATGATGTTCAGCACGTTCACATTGAAGTTCTTCACGTGCTCCAGAAGCATCATCACGAGCGCTGGAATGTAGTACACCTCAATGTAGTACTCCGCAAAGCGAACAAACTTCTCTAGTCGTCTGTCCTGTTCTCTTCTGTTACTGGACATGTACAGATCATCCAGTTCCTTCAGACACGGCTCGAAAACCTTAGGAAGAAGTCCCTTATCTGGAGAACTGTTTCCCTGATCATAGCGTTTCAAATAGTAGAGTAACTTTAATGATGGCTGGAGCAGCTGGAAACAGACATCTCGCTCCACAGCCGGAATGATCTCGTTCTCCATATAGTGATTAATAAGGCCCTCCATAAAGTTGGCCCAGACAGTGGAATATAGCAGGTTTCTCTCTGTGATGAGACTGTTGACAAAGAAGGACATGTCTAGAAGCTGCGGAATATCCCAGTCCAGCTCCTGGGGATTACTATTTAAAAGATACTTCCCAAAGAAGGTTTCCTTCGAGTTGTAAACGTACTTTGGAAAATCCATGAAACCATCCAGCGTTTTGTATGTGCCAGTCAGTTTTCTTTCAATGACCTTGTAGTTCTTTTTCAGGTCCTTGTTTGTGGTGTAGTTTGGCCCAACCTGGGAGTTAGTGGCCTGGTTTGTAACCTTGTAGGACAACCCTCCTTCCTTGACTAAAATCGACAGCAGAGAGTAGTTTTCCAGGAAGTGGAACCGCTTTTCTTTGCTCATTGCGCTCCACTCGTTCAGGAACTCGCTTTTACGAGTAGCAGAGCTTTTGAAAACACCAGAAGTGTTGCTTTGACGCGCCGTTTCAGACACGTTTTTGGCACCATCAAATCCATCCTCAAATTGATCCTTTTCGTCGTTGGTGTCAAAAGGCACTATGGACTGCTTCTTGAGGTTCTTGTTCTTGGCAATATCCTGCTCTTTGATCAGCTCCTTTGTGGCAAACATGTCTCTGAAAAACACCTGCAAATCAAGCTTGTCACACTCGCTTTTTTTCTTTCTCAGCTGGTGAAGAAGACTAGCCCCATCAAACTCATCCACAGAACCGTTGCCACCACGTGCCTGCTCGGTTCCCTGTCTGCAGAATGGAATCTCTCTCTTGAAATCGACGTTCTTTAAACAGTGAATATGTGCTTTTGGATCTCTATTTTGGAGTGGATTCTTTTCCCACGGCATTCTGTCAAGCGCCAGCTGGGCAATAAACCGCTCAATGTTGCTGATAAAGCCCAAACAGGTCTCAGTCTGCTCCAGTTTCTCCTCTTCAGAAACATAGTCATCGTTATCGTTATCATCATCTTCGCTCTCAAATAACTGTCTCAGGTAGTCAGGTGACGTGATTGTGAAGTAGTAGTTCGTTCTGCCGTAACCTTCACGGTCCAGATCATAGAGACTCTTTTTGGTGGCGGCGTTTGTGTTATTAGAATGCTCAGTGGCGAGATTCAGCAGTGTGAGTGGATTGACGTTCTGGAACAGATGGTTGAGCTTATATGATTGGTCAAGGTCTTCTTGATTCTGCTGTGCATGTTTTGGCAGCGTTTCGTCGTCATCTCGTGTTATTTTGGACGACTTTTTGGTTGATTTTGCCATTTCTGGGTGTGTATTTTGGTGGCTTTTTGTTGATTTTTGGTGGTTTTGAAAGTGTTTTTGGTGTTGAGATGAGAGTGGTTTTGATAAATTTTCAGTTTGAGAATGTGGATTTTTTAAAAATGGAAAAAATAGGAATGCTTATCTCCGAGAGGTGGTTAAGTCACGTGATTACTGGTTGTTGCCTGTGCCACGTGATTTACGATGGTTGGATGGCGGAATGGTGGTTCTTGGGGCTTGTTCGGGTAACAGCTGGCTGGTTCACCTGCATCTGGGTTTGCAGGGCTGCTGGAGCTGTCACATGAGACGAGATGCCGAAAACCAGGGCACAATTAGCAGGTTTTTTGGTGATGCAAGTGGCGGAACAGAAACCAGATCCCTGGGCGTGGGCCCTGCAGCACAGAACACATGACCAGCAGAGCAAACTGCATGTGTGGGCTGTTACGCACTGGTTGAATTACAGACGCTAGCTGTTCCTGGAAGAGGCAATAGAATCGGACATAAGGTGCGTAGCTGTTTACCGCTACCATGTTGTCGGCTTTAACTTGCAAATGTTTTTCCCATGTAGAAACAAAACTGAAAACTCTGCAAGTGAATAATTGATTGTTGTAGATATGCAGCAATTAAACTGCCAATGAAGTATGTGTATCAGGCAAATGTTAACGGTCAATATTCACGTGGGTAAAACCAAACCTTGATATAGAATACAACTGTTCGTATTAACCTAGTTTACCGTGAGACAACGCCGGATTTAAGCCACACAAGTCACGTGTAGTTGCATTTAAATATCACGTGATGTCGGAGATTAGATCTCTAGTCCACGCTGCTTAGCCCCCAGTGCGCTCACAGTACTGCTCTGAACAATTGGTAAAATCCCATGAGCTAAAGGGTTAATTTGTTAGGCTGGTCTGTCACTTTAATCGGGATTAACCTCAGTCGGAGTTAACCTCAATCGAGGATAACTCCTTTTAAATTAACTTCTTTTATGTTAACTCCTTTTGGCTGGCTGTGAAGTTTGCTGTCCAGTGGTTCAGCTATTTTTCAGCTGTTTCTATGCTTTCTTTTGCTTACAACGCCAGCACTTTTTCTGCAGTTTGTTTGATTCTTTTACGATGTGATAGATCACGTTACCTTTTATTTACTGCCAGATGCGACTTATGGTTTACGTTTTTGATTATCGATTTGTTGTTTGATGTTCCTGCTTGCTGCGTACTTCTGAGTCACCTCCTGATTCATCTGTTTTTAGTTTTCAACGAAAAGCTGTTCTGCGCTTTTATAGCGATTGCCTGCATTTGAAGAAAAGCATTTCCTGCTAATGTACTTATTACTGCGTGTAAATTTATTCCTTTTGTATATCTT
Source organism: Hanseniaspora lindneri (assembly GCA_019649525.1). Taxonomy (NCBI): domain Eukaryota; kingdom Fungi; phylum Ascomycota; class Saccharomycetes; order Saccharomycodales; family Saccharomycodaceae; genus Hanseniaspora; species Hanseniaspora lindneri. The sequence continues at coordinate 15,501 of JAFNJT010000155.1, forward strand.
CATTACCGTCTTATATACGTATAACTGCTTAGATAATAATTAATGCTTAGATAATAATTAATGCTTAGATAATAATTAATGCTTAGATAAGTATTACTAGTTATATACGTATTACTAGTTATATACGTATTACTAGTTATATACGTATTACTAGTTATATACGTATTCCTACTTATATACTTATTACTGCTAATGTACGTATTAATACTTATATGCGTATTACTACTTATACACTTATTAAGGCTAATGTACTTATTACGGCTAATGTACTTATGATTGCTTATATCATCATTACTGCTTATATAATTATTACTACTTATATACGTAGTACTGCTAATGTAATTATTACGGCTAATGTACTTATTACGGCTAATATAATTATTACTGCTTATATACTTATTACTGATAATGTACTTATTACCGCTAATGTACTTATTCCTTGCTTATGTACTTATCACTGCTTATACACGCATTCCTTGCTTATAACTGTGTTGCAACCATGCCATACACCACCAACAGCATCACCGATTTCATACACCACCAACACAGCTGACCGCTGCAAGAAACTACTATAAAACATTAACAATTTATTTATATATCACTTCTTACATAAAACTAGCTGTTATAACCAGCACTTTATAATCAGCTTCTCACTCACTTATTCATTCATTCATCACCATGGCCTGCACTCAAAAGCGAGGAGAACGAATTCGTAGCCTCCACATCCTCGTCACCGCTATCTTTCTCTTGAATAACCTCTTTGGCGTCCAATCCCAGCTCTTCAACGAAATCCATCTGAGAATTCTGGTCTTGCATACCAAAGAAACCGTAAATGGCAATAGTAATCATACCCAGAATACCACTCAAACACGAAAAAGTCATAGCCACTATTCCCTTTGCTGTAAAACCCTTTGGTAAAAACTTCACCTGCTTGTTCTCACCGGTTAAATCGAGATAGTTTTCAGTGTTTGCAGCAGCATTCCCGATATACGGAACAGATACAGCCTCACAAACAGACTTATGGTTGGAAGTTAGTTGTTGTGAAGCGGAAGATTGGACAGAAAGTGGATCTTCTATTAAAACAACCGCTAAACCTTGTGACAAATGCCACTCAATATGACAGTGGAAGAACCACACACCTGGATTATCAGCTTTGAATCTGATCACAAAGTTCGACTGAGGTCTGACATATAACGTGTCTCTTCTCATAGGATACGTTGGATAAGTATAGTTGCCGTGTGGATCATAGTTTAGCGGTGTTTGGTCATCGTCTCTTGCGACATCTCTTTCAATAACTTGGAACACGTGTCCGTGTAGATGGAAAGGATGCGTACCAGTATCTAGATTGTTCAAAACGATCTCAATAATCTCATCCTTCTCTAAAATAAACGCGTTCGTGTTGGATCCATACACTGTAGCGTCAGTTGATTGGTTGCCTGCTGACAGTAAGGACATCAAAGTTGGGACCTTTGGATAGGTGAATGTTATGTTGTTGAAGAAAGCATAGTTGATACCGTTTTTCAGGTTGTTCATGGAAACATCTAGAGTGATTCTTTGATCAGGTTCACCGTAGATTTCTTCTTTGTATTCGCCGTAGGGAACGAGATTGAAATCATCCAGGAAATCTAGGCTGTCAACATAGTTTTCTTCTGGATTTGGGAGAGAGCTGTTGTAAATCATGTAACTGGTTCTATTCAAAACCAAGTCGTGTGGAACGAAATCAAGCATTGAGTCGTCAAATTTTTGCATGATGGCGTAGTTTTTGCTGGTGGAGTTCTTCGTTTTCAGCAAAACAGTATACCGCTGAGCGACTGTAATGTAAAGCATGCTAGCACTGTAAGGCTCAACATAAACACCGTCAACCTCAACAACCTCAAAATCATGGTCTTCAATCCAGATGTACTGAGAAACAAATCCACCAGTGTTTATGAATCTTAGGAGATATGTGGTGTCTGGCTCGACTGACCACGTGAGATTCATGGTGTTATTCACAATCAAGTTCTGCGGAATAGGCTCAGCTCCAGTAGGATTGTATACATTTAAAAACGATCTCGTCAAAGTGTCGATATCTTTATGGTACCACTCGGAGATTTCAAGCACCTCTTCCTTATCATATTCAAAAGGAAATTCTGGATCTTCAATCACAAATGTTCCCTTCATACCATCCATATATTGGCCCTTAGTGTGGGAATGATACCAGTATGAACCGGTCTGATCTTCAACAGTAAAGTTGTATACAAACGATGAACCTGGGGCTATTGGACACTGTGTGATCATTTCTGGCCCGTCCATTTGGTTGGTGCCTTTCTGGAACAAACCGTGGAAATGCAAAGATGTGTTTTTGTTTTCAAAACCGTTGTTAAGCTGTAGAATAATTCTGTCTCCTTTATTTACCTTGATAGATGGCCATGGAAATTGGGGACCATTCCCATCATTGGAGTCACATGTGATTATTTCGGCATTAAAAGTACCGTCAACATTGTGATGGCCCTGCCCCGTTGTCCAATTAAAGTAGTGGGTCTGTGGAATATAGGTAGAGTTGCTTGAAGCAGCAGCTTTAACAGCTAGAACAAATGTTGCAAACAAAACAAATACACTTGACAAATAGTTTACCATGTTTTTGAAAAGTGTGTCGTACTGCTGAAAGTTACTGATTGGGTAGATGGTTTCTGCAGGTCTATAGTTTCATACTACTTTGAATTATATAAAGAAGAAAACAGCTAAACAGGTAATATAAGGAGTTACCTTATATATAAACGCAACTCTAGTTACCGGAACTACTCACTTGCCAAAAAAGGACATACAAATAATGAAAATAAGGTGTAAAAACGGAGAATAAAAGTATCTGCATGCCCATACTTTTGCAGGCGCACAGCTGACGATTGTTGACAGTGAAATTAGTGTTAACAGTAAATTTAAAAGAAAGATTTGGGTGCAAAATTGGCCAATCAGAAGCTTGTACGTGGGATAAAAGAAGTAAACACAGCATTCGTGAATGGTGGAGTTTTATTTAGGGTAGCTGTATGGTATTTAATTGCTGTTGAAGATGTCTGGAAAATTGAAAATGCACCTAAAAATTCGATAGCATTTTTGGTGGACCCTTGCGCTTGTGCGGGGCGCACTAAGAAACGTCAGAGGCAAACAATAGGATCTGCACTGCAGACGTGAGCAAATAAAATTGGCACCTGGAAAATAAATGCTGAAATAGAGGTGCAGTGAAAGTGCATCGGGGTTAAGAAAAATCGGATATAAGAAAACACCATCAAAAAATCGGACTTAAAACAAACACGCACGTGACCATACACCAGACTTGACCAAAACACACACGTGACCCACCTTCCCTACTGCATCTTACAGTCCTCAGGATTCATGCTTTTGGTCAGCTGCTCAAGCTCCGCAGCGTCAAAGCTGCCATTAGCGCCGCTCATTTTGTCCTGAAAATCGCTGTCCATTGTCTCCAGTTTGTCCACGAGAACGCTGATCTTTTCCAGCTGTTCGGAGTTAGTGTCGGAGTAGTCATCCTGCTCGTAAATGTCGCATATCAATCTCACGATTTCCTCTTTGTCTTCGTTCAACGGTTTTCCTGAGTCCAGCTGGGTGGCGAGCATCTCCTTCAGCGTCGGATATAGGACGTCTTTGTGCAGCATCTTGTTTATAAACGACGACAACATATCTTCAATGTTGTCTGTATCGACATTTATGTCGTTAATGTTGAGATCTCTGAAGATATCATCGAGGTCTTTATCGCCGACGGATTCAGGCTGCGGATTTAAGTCTTCGTCCACGTGCTCGTGGTTTTTGAAGAACACTTTGTTCATCTGGGATCTCAAAACCTTCAATCTTTCATCCTCAGTTTCGACCTCGGTCTTTTCGGCCTTTGTGCTGTCAAGATCACCGAGATTTTGTTCCTGGTGGTTTGGGGTCAGGTGATCAACTTCCTCGTCATCGTCATCAAGCAGGTGATCAAGATCCTTGAGGTCGTTCGGCATTTTGCGGTGGTTTGGCTTGGTTTTGTGATGTTTATTTGGAGCTGTGGAGGAAGAGTTTTCATTTTGGTGGTGGGAGTTTTTGAGCATGTGAAAGAAAGAAAAAGCACGTGACCAAGGTGTTAAGCACGTGATTTAAATGTAACGCACGTGACCTGGATTTAAGATTGAGTTATGGTAGCGGATGTCAAATATTTGGTTACTCACGTGACTCATCAACTGGGCACTGGCAACCGTCTTTATTGCTGATTCTGCGTCGATTTAAAGAGCTACAGCTGCAGCATCGAATATGCAGCTTGTCTGGGATGGTGGAGACACCGTTTGGAGCATTCAGCAGACGCGTGATGACGCGTCTTTAGTCCACTTTTATGACGCGTTTTGAACCCCTACGCCAGCTTGCAGCAGAATGAAGGTGCATGCAACCTGAACCCGCAACGCGTGGATTGCCAGAGCAGCCACGACGGGTGTTCCAGGGCGTGCAGTTTGCTTAGATAACGACTCTTGTTGAAACGCGTCTTATCTTTATGTAACGCGTCTTCTCTTTATGTAACGCGTCTTCTCTTTATGTAACGCGTCTTCTCTTTATGTAACGCGTCTTCTCCTCTTTATGTAACGCGTCTGCTCTTTATATAACGCGTAGTATGCTGCTCTCTCACTTAGCCTGCCCACAACACGCGTATTATATTCAGCCAACGCGTTCAATGCTCATGTAACGCGTATTCTCTTTATATAACGCGTGCTATCTTTATATAACGCGAATTACCTTTATAAAACGCGTAATACCTTTATAAAACTCGTACTATCTTTATATAACGCGTGCTATCTGTATAAAACGCGTACTCTCTTTGTAAAACGCGTAGAACACCCCTCTATCACTCGATCAACAGCTCACGCGTGTACGCCAACGTGTACTTCACACCCTTGAAAATACTCGCATCCCCAACCGCAACCCTGCTTATATTCAGTCCACTTACATCACCTTTACCGTCAACAACCGAGCACGTGATCTTAACCACCGACATTTCAGCAAGCTTTTTGATCTTCAAAATGCACACTGTACCGCTAGGATTCGTTATATATCCGCTCTCCCAAATCTTTCCGTCACGTGCCACATCACCCTGATTGCAAACCTTAACTGAAGATTCGTCCGAATCAGGAAGTTGCACATTTAGCCGCACAGTATTGCACTGTTTTACATTCACAGTATTCAGTTTTAACGTCACTTCATCTTCAGCAGTGTACTGATAAGAAACAAGAATGGGGAAACTTTTCTGTTTACATCTTAACTGGTACTTTTTCAGTAACGTGATTCCATGTTTATCGTCACTGAATTCAGTAGCCAGGTCCTGAAACTTGTCGCTTTTAATCAGAATCTTCTTATCTTTGATTGGTTTGTATAAATTAGTTTGCAGTTTTACTAACCCCGAAACTAATCCAAGGTTTGTATGATGAGATTCAATAACATCAATGAAAACCTCATTTGTCAGCATTTTTGATTGCGTGTTGGTCTTTTCGGAAGCTATTTTTGCCAAGTTTTCAATAAAAGAAAGCAGAGTTTTTGGCAGAGGTATCTTTGTTAGCAGATCTTTGTCATATTTGTAGTTTGTTGCCAGCAAAAGATTCATTCTGTCCGCATGATTCAATATCTTCGTCAACGTGACCAAATGATCCTTCTCCTTGCTGATGGTTTCGATGTTTTTGTTGGTAATCATCTTGTTAATATCCCTTTCAGCCACAGTGTTGGATATTCTGTTTGAAACTGACTTAACTAGATTATCTTGCGTGTACAGCAGCTCAAAGTAGTAGTTGAGAATAATGTGGAAGTTGGATAGTTCGTTCAAAACGGTCACGCGATCAACCTCCACATCGTTTGCAAACACCATATGGTAGCTCAATCGGTCAACTTCATAGCACACTGTGTTATAACTTTCATTGGTGCTCTCTATGATGCTCTGGATGTTTGTTATTTTGGCGAACTTTTTGACATCGTAAATGTACTGGTAATAGTACTTGTTTGGGCTCGATTTGTTGGTAGAAAGCAGGGCTTTATCTCCGCTGTCTGAGATCACGAGACCAAGAGGACTGAACTCCTGGAACATTAGATATATAGAGTGGTAATGTGTGTTTGGTGATGCTTTTAGAAGGGAATTGTTGCTGTAAGTTGCAGTTTAGTTGATAGATTTGAAAGGTTTTTGCGTGAAAAAGAGCGTGTGTAAACTCCGACGGCACGTGATATTGTTAATTGTCCGAGAAACCGACTATATCCGATTACATGACAGAGCAGATCGAGTCGCATAGTATTTCCTAATATGGACGAGG